>WBZZ01003046.1:0-61691 GCA_019918135.1 Paulinella micropora | reverse complement strand
GTAGAACGTGTTGGAGCAGTGGATGCCCAGGGCCTCGAGGTCCTCCAGCGGCCGGGCCACTTTAGGCTTGCCGTCGAATACTAACTGCCGCGCGGGGTCGACACCAAATGCATGGCCGCCGTGCACGAGGATACCCAGCGGCGCGGTTCTGTTGCGTAGCCAGCTGGTATCACGCGTCTTCAAGGGCTCACGGGAGACGATAGCCAACGACTGCCCTTGCTTCTCCAGCGCGTCCAGGTACTCGTAGAACACGGGGTAGCAATCCACAGACTTCTTGAAATCCGAGCGGAGCCGTTCCTTGTAACGCTTCGGCGCGTCGCACAAGTTGAACAAGGCCATAGCCAAGCACGCGTACGGCTTATCGAGACGGTAGCGCTGTGCCACGGCCGTGCCTGCTGAGCAGGCTACGGCACGCGGCACAGCGCTAAAGTCTCCGACCGGCCTGTACGGAGTGTCCTTGGCCATGACCTCCGCCTCGATCGTCCGCTGCCAGTGCTCAACCGCGTAGGGGCCTTCCTCGTCTTTCCACTTCAGCACGCAGTGCTCCGGCTCCAGTTTCCACGAGCGGCGCTTGGTCTTCAGGTCCTCCCAGGTCACCTTGATGGAGCGCCCATCGCTCTCCGTCCATCCACATCGCTTCTTTTCCTCGTCCGTAGGCCGCTGGAGCTCGTGGTAGCGGCAGAGTTTGCAGGTAAAGACGTGCGGGCGGCGCCGCTTGCTAGGCATCTCCTCCTCTGGGGCGGGCGCGGGGGGCGGGGGCGCGGTCGGCAGCGGTAGCGGCGCCGTAGGTAGCGGCGGGTCGATCGTCAGGATGTCGATGTCCTCCTCCTCGTTCTGCTCGTTGCTCCCGCTGTCCTGTCCCGTGGGCGCTGGCGCGGGCCGTGGCAGAGCGCGAGCAGCGTCGCCGGGACGGTCGACTGGGCACATGGGCATGCCTGCTGAGCAGGCTATACCCATGGACGCAGCGCCCCCCTGACGAGCGAGCTCGTTCTCTGCCATTAGCGCTGGCCGTGGCCCGCTGTCGCCCAGGCTATCTTCCTTGCCGCTCGCTCGGTCGGCCACGCCATAGGCAACGCCGAGCACTGTCATGTACGCTATTGCACATACACACACAAGCTGGAACCCCCCAACTTTGCAAGAGTATATCTCAGCCAATCTTGAGTATTTCTCTGTAATTTTTACTTCACTAGCTTCCTCGTGATGCGGGCTATCTAAATCTATGCTCAAACCTTATGAGAACTCTCTGGGAGCCGTCCAACCACTTGGTCAAAAACGCGGGAAAATGGGACTAACACTATTTTTCAAAGTAACAGTTTGCAACTAATCTTAAGAGTATTTTTGCAAGATTTTTGCTGCACTAGTTTCCCCGTGATGCGGGCTATCTAATCTATTCAAATCTTATGGGAACCCTCTGGGCGCCGTCCAACCACTTGGTCAAAATCACGGAAAAATGGGGCCGACCCCATTTTCCAAGTAACAGTTTGTAGCTAATCTTGAGTATTTTTGCGTAATCTTTGCTGCACTAGCTTCCTCGCGATGCGGGCTATCTAATTCTATATTCAAACCTTATGGGAACCCTCTGGGCGCCGTCCAACCACTTGGTCAAAGTCACGGAAAAATGGTGTCGACCCAATTTTTCCAAGTGACCGTTTGCAACCAATCTAAACGCAATTTGTGTATATAAGCAATTCGTGTCTATCTCGCTGCGGGCTATCTGAATATATATACACACATCACCACAAACCTGCAAACATGTCCAAAAACATCAAGGGTTAAATTCCTATCAGCTACCCACTTCCCAAGTTCAGCAGAACTCGGGTTCTGACGCCTAAAATCGTCTGGGCTCACGCCACGTCACAGTTACCCGGCGGGTCCAAAATCCCACACACGATTTTTGGCTGTTTCCTTTTTGCCACCCTCCCCGCCACCGCCCACCGCCCACCGGAAAAATAAGGGCTTTTCCCGCCCAAAACTTTGCAGTGGTCTATCTCGGCCAATCCTGAAGCTTTTTGCGTAATTTTTGCTGCATTCGCTTCCCCGTGACACGGGCTATTCGAATATATATAGTAGAGAACAGGAGATCATCGGGAAGCCGACCAACCACCCTTGTCAGAACCGCCACCTCCCGCCAGGTTTGCCAACCCAACCCCACCCCCCACCGCCACCACGGTTCTGGCAGGTGCCACCGCCCACCCCTCTGTCACTACCCTGGCAGCGGGGGCCCCCTCCCCCTCCCCGTCATCCTGAAATTTCCGGTGCTCGGTGCCACCGTGTCAGAACCCACACCTGAGCCACTTTTATTTACCATATAAATAAACCTAGCTGGCGGGGTTCTGACAAACCACCTGAAAAATCCGGTGGCCGGTGCCCCCTGTCAGAATCCACACCTGAGCCACTTTTATTTACCATATAAATAAACCTAGCTGGCGGGGTTCTGACTCATGACCACTAATTTTGCTCAAGCCCTTTTGAAACTCATGCTAGGATTCAAGAAGAATAAAGACTCTTACTGTCTTTTGCTTCTTCGATCCGAGTGGGATTGGGAAGGCTATTTCAAGCCCTGCGTCAATCCCAGCTTTGTACATTATAAGCGCCCATTGGCATGGCAGTACCTGGTAGGGAATGAGCAGCCAGGCGGGTTGCCCCGAGTCAGAGTGAAAACCTGGGGTGATGCACAAAAGCATTGGCACGGGGTGAATGATGATCCCGATGGACCAGATATTATACATTACATCAAGCCGCCAGGTTGCCGCTTCATTTTCTGTCTTTTTCAAATTGTTTTTATTCACTTTTTTTTTGTTGTTGTTGTTGTTGTTGTTGCAGTCTTGGCGCGGCCGAGGAAGCTGCCGGACGTGGACTGGGTCACAGATAAAATCAAAGGCGATGTTCGTTCTCTCGCGCGCAAGTACTGCAGCGAAGAGGAAAAGCAGTGGTTTGAAGAAGTGATCAAGTATTCCGAGCTAACTCGTATTATTTGGGATGGTCCAGAGGGTGCAGGTGGTTTGCCCGGTCGGCCGGGACATTTGAGCTGTTCGGACAAGGCTGGGACGGATCGGAAAGCGCACATCCGCGTTCTTGCCGAGCTTCCTGATGATTTATGGGCTGTGCCCCCTGATCGGCAGGCTGCAGAGGACGCTGCCAACATGTTGACTGAGGCCGAACGCTTGTATGCTCCCCGTACTGCTTTTGTCAATGAGGGTCAGGGTGAGTCACACCCCCGTGGATGGGGGCTCGAGTTCTCAACGAAGAGGAAAAGCGAGTGCATGATTTTGGCGATCCAAGTAGATTCCCCGCAGGTCATTTGAAAGTTTCCTCCTTATTGGAGACTGGCAAAACAGTAGAAAATCTCAAACAGGCTACAGTGCAGGAGCTTAAGTCATGGTTAGAGGAGAAGGGGCAAAGGCGTACTGGAAACAAAGACATTCTTATTCAGCGAGTGCTTTCTTATGTAGATGATAGTGAGGAAAGGAATTTGCCTGAAGAACGCAAGCGGCCGGCACCACAGAGGCGACGCCGCAAGCGGCGTAGAGTTGAGCCAGCCGAGGAGGTTGCTGAAGAGAGTAAGTCAGAGACTGAATCATCTGACGAAGACGCGCCCTTGATTCCGCCTTCTTTGGTAAGAGGTCAAAATCGTAATCGTACGCATTCTGCTGCTCGTGTGCGCGTTCGTCGTGTTTTTGGTAGGGTCTATGGTCTCAGCGATGAAGAAAGAGCGCGGCTGGTTTAAGGGCGGATGGTTGTATATCTGATTTATCAGACTCATCGCCTAAAGGTTGGTTGCCTGCAGCAATTGCAGAAGATAATGACTAGTAATTTGGTGAAATCTCTTTGTTCCACTTTATTTAAACTGACCTTAACTAGTAATATTATTAAAATTATAACTTGAATTTTACACACTGTTTTAATAGTATCCGTAAGTAACACCTGTAAAGTTAAGTGACTATGATAAATCAAGTATTAATATTCAAAATTAATTAAAATTTATCTTTTCCGTGATTATTTAAATGAATTAGGAAGTAAACGCTGCAGGATTTATTTCTTTCGGCCACTTATGTATTATTGACTTAGTGAAATCATGAGTGGCAAATATCACTAATTTTCAAGTCACTGGTGCCACCCGCACAATTGTGCTGTATGATGTAATTCAATTTAAATTTGATTTTTTATTAATTTATCATGTAATTCAACTTGAGGAGTGGAAATCACAGTAAAATCCAGCAAGAAAGTGGCAAATAAGTGGCAAAATAAAGAGTAAAAATATTTGTTAGGTTTTGCCACATTTTTGCTGATCTAGTGACCCTGGCAACTTGAAAAAACATTTAAAATTGATTTTTATTACTTAGATAATATGCTGTTTCCACATAAATAATCAAAATAAACATATAAAACTTACCGGAATTCGCCACTATATTTTTAGTAGTTGCAGTGGCAAAAGGTGGCAAAAGGGACTGGTCCTTTTAGCAAGTATGAATGTTCTAATGGTCGCTATGAATGCAACGATTAAGCATATAGACTTCAGTCAGGCTTACTCGCATACCTACATGGGAGAGATTTGCTATGCGATTCCTCCTGATGACTTTAGGTCACAGGATCAGCCAAACAGAATTTTGGAAAGTAAGGAAAGCTTTATATGATCCCCTCAGGCCGGATAGATGGTACAACCACATATCTCGCTTTTTGCGTAAGATTGGTTATTTACAATCTACCGTCGACGCGTGCGTTTTCTATCTTAGGGACCCAGCGTCACAGTTTCCACCGAGCTTCGCCGATGACGTGAGGTCGATGCCATGGGTAGTTTTACTTCCAACTGACGACATGCTTGATTTTTGCCAGAGGGGGGAGCAACATGTAAATTTGGTACGGCGATTGCAGCGTGATGGTTTTCGCTTTACAGACAAAGGGGACGTGGAGGTGTTCTACGGAATGCAGTTTAAGATGTATGAAAACGGATTGCTTATTCATCAAAAGGCTTACATAGACGGTCTATTGCAGGATCGTGGGTTTGCAAATGCAAAGCCGGCTAAGACACCATGCACGGACCAAGAGCCACAACCAGCTGATGAGGCTGCTACGTTGCGACAGTGGCCACTGAGGAAGCTGGCAGGTGAGCTCATTTGGCCCATGTCACAAACACAACCACAGCTCGCTTATGCTGTCAATAGGTTATGTGTTTATATGCATAAAGAGCCGGACGTTGCCTACGGGATGATTAGTCGCATTTACCGATCGTTGAAGGATCAGCGGGGAATGTTCTTCCCGGCCAACGTAGACTGGAGGACGGTTGATCTGCAAACATATGCCGACGCTGATTTGGGGAAGTGCAAATTCACAAGTCGAAAGCCGGTTGTTGATCGAGTGGCCGCCGGCCCAGCAGTCGCACCTTTTTTTTAAATCTTGCAGTTTCCCACCACCAAAAGTAAAGATGGACGAGGATAAAATCCTGGCGATGCGGTCGCAGTCGAGCGAGAATCATGACTCGGACGACAGCGACGTCAAGCGGGAGGAAGAGAAGTGGTCTTCGAGGCACGAGTCTTATTTTGCCAGTGTAGTGGACGAGTGCGCCCTGCACGCGAGATTAAACAACTCGGCAGGCTACTACTACTACAACCGCTTTCTGTTATTTGGCTTGTTGGCCACTATCGTGCCGGCTATCTGTTCGATTATCGTGGGAAATTTCGGCTTCAAGGCGTGCGGAGCAGGCCGGACGGGCTACGATTGGGTCAGCGTCACATGTTTAATCTTGGTAGCCATCATCTCGGGCACCAACAGCTTTTTCAACTTTGGGCAAAAGGCAGAGCGCCACTTCTCCTGCGAGATCCTTTTTGAAATGGTCAAGAACTAGCTCTCAATCGAGATGGCCAAGAAGAGGCGTTTTAGGCTGGCGGCGGACGTGCTGCTGGTCAAGATTACCATGGCCCTGGAGAAAGTGCGTTCGAACGAACAAGTTATACCGGGCGTGGTGTTGTGGGCGCACCGCCTGGACCGCAAGAAGCTGGCCAAAGCGCGCGCGCAGATGGTGACGAGCGGCGACCCGGTCAGGATCCACCGAAGCACGCCCATGACGCTGGGCAGGCACTTGATCCCGATGCCTACTTAGCTGATAGTGCAGACTTTGGGACACAGCTCGCAGCAGTTGGAAGCGAGGGCGGCCTTCACCAGCTCCCAGATGACGTCGACCACGGGCGGGATCAGCTTGTCCACGTTGTCGTCGGGACACAAGTCCACGAGCACTGCAACGAGGATCTGCTTCTTCTCCTCGCCCGTATGATTAGTATATAGTGCCAAGTACTTGACCCCGTGAACAATTAACGCCGGCACTGACTGCCAGCTGAAATCGCTGTAGCTGCGCTTGAGCTCGAGTGCGAGCTCGTGCGAGGTTACGGTGATGGACTCGGGCGACGAGGGCATCAGCCGTTGTTCGGTCTTGCGTCTTTGCAGCATAGTTAGTCTTTGTTTCTGTTTTGCGCCATAAGAAAAAAAAATATCCTCTTTTCCCTTTATAGTATTAAAAGAGATGGCCTTGCTGAAACTGGACAACAGGCAGCTGAACGAATTATGGACACCGAAGAAAAACTGCTCGTGCCGGAAGCATCGCGATTTTGTCTCTTCCCGATACGGCGTCCGGACCTGTATTCATTCTATGAAGCTTCCCTGCGGTCGTTCTGGACGGCAGATGAGCTAGACCTGAGCCGGGAACAGGCCGATTTCAAGAAACTGAGTGCGGACGAGCAGCATTTTATTAAGATGGTGCTGGGCTTCTTTGCTAGCTCGGACGGCATCATCCAAGAGAACCTGGCCGCTAATTTTCTGGCCGAGGTGCAGTATTCCGAAGCGAGACTTTTTTATTCTTACCAGATCTTTAATGAGGCCGAACACTCGCGGACCTACAGCCTGTTGATCGACACGATCATCAGCGACCAGCAAGAGAAGGACAAGTTGTTCAATGCCATCACGCAGGTCCCGACCGTCGCCCAAAAAGCCAAGTGGGCGCTGCAGTGGCTCAGCCCGGCCCGGTCTTCGTTTGCCGAGCGGCTGGTGGCGTTCGCTTGTGTGGAACTTGTCCAGTTCGCCTCTTCTTTCGCCTCCATCTTTTGGCTGAAACAAAAGCACCCGGGCCTGCTGCAGGGCCTGTGCACCAGCAACGAGTTCATTGCGCGAGACGAGACACAGCACGGCCTGTTCGCGTGCCACTTGTACAAGCACCACGTGTCGAACAAGCTGCAGATGTCACGCATTTTCCAAATTGTCGCTGGCTGTGTCGAGGTCGAGCGGAGGTTCATCAGCGAGTCGCTGCCGGTGGCCTTGCTGGGCCTGAACGCGACGCTGATGGAGCGGTACGTCGAGTTTGTGGCGGACGGCCTGCTGCAGAACTTGGGCCTGAGCGAAAAGCTGTACGGGGTGGCCAAGTGCCCCTTGCCCTTCATGGAACAGCTAGGCGTGCTAGGCAAGACTAACTTTTTCGAAAAAAGAGTGAGCGAGTACGCGCGGGCGCCGGCCAAGGAGCCTGAATGGGGCCTAGACCAGGACTTCTAGCCATTGATGGTGTCTGGCATCTCTACGATCGTCTCTTCTAGTGCCATTTCGGTCTCGGCTGCTGCCGCGTGGGCGGCTGCCTCGGCTGCTGCCGCCTCGGCCTCTTCTTGCTGTTGGATAAGCGTCTTGACTTGCTCGCGCATGTCCTTGTCACAGCAGACCTTTTCGCACAGCGCAATCTGCAGCTGTAACTTCTCACGTTCTACGGCCAGTATCCGGCGGCGGGCTAGGCACGTGGCCAGCTCGTTCTCGTTCTCAGCTAGTGCTTGTCGCAACGCGTCCATTGTTCTTTTTTAATTAAAAAATACAGACTCGAAAGAAAAAAAATCAGCCCGGAATCTCGGTAATAGACACAAAACCTCTTTCAGAGACGGCTGATCCAATGTTTGCAATGTAATTTACGGCAGTTGCTGTACCTCCGTAAACCTCGATCCAGATGTACTCGTTCGCGGCCACTTCCACTATGCCAGCTAGATTCACTGTCGCATACTGCCCGTTGAAAGCACTACCGTTACTATAAGTGGTGGAGTGCAGCCAGCGCACCGACGCGATCGCAGTGTTGCTGGCCGGCCTGCTAGCGCTCTTCTCGACCCAGGCCTCGGCGTTCATGGGACTGCTCGTGGCGGTGTTTTTGAATTTGACGCAGGCAGCAACGAGCCATTTCCTGGTCATGCCCGACGTGTTCTGGAACGTGGTGTAGCTGGTAGAAGCGTTGCCCGAGTTGCTAGTCAAGCGAGTGATATTGCCGTAAGAAGGTGCGATTCTCACCGTGTTGTCGTAAGTCATAATCCTGCCATTAGCATTACCAAAAGTCAGCACTGTTTCGCACAGCCAGTGGCCGTTGTCCCAGGTGCCCAGCTCGAACTCGCCGAGGTCGTTGAGCTGGAGCACACGATCAGTGCCAGCGGAGGGCAGCGCGCTCGGCAGCTTCAGCGCGACAGTCCCGGTGCTCGCGATCGAGCTGTTACCGACCACCAGCGGAGTCTTAGACGTCTTCTCGTCAACGTAGCTTTTGTTGGCAGCGTCAGTGGCTGCAGCGGGCGCAGCGACGTTAGTGACAGTGTAGAGTGTCGTATCCTCCTCGAACGATGTATCCCAATATCCAACGACGCCAACGCCGTAAATATTGTTTGTTTCCGTCACTTCTAGGCGGTGGTAGTGGTATTCACTAGGCACGGGGGACAAAGTCTTATTTACGAACCCAAAGGCAGCCCACGTATAAGGACCAGGCTCCGTGAATATCGTAGTCCAGCTTATACCATCGTTGCTAGCCAAAACTTTGTATTTTCTAGGACCTTCTGTATAATACTGGTATCTTGTGTAGAGTTTGAAAGAGAGAAGACGCTTTCTCGCAGTTGCGTGCCTGATCTGTATCCACTCGCCGTCTACGTAACTCCCGCCGTCCACGTTACTTGTTCTCCACGCGGCCTTTACTGTCCCTGATAGCGGTGCGTTCTCAGCTGTGGTGTAGTATTTACCGCCGGCTGATATCCAGCAATCTGATTCGATGGCAGGATACGTCTTGTCAAAGCACTTGTACAGAACGTAGGGAGATACAGCTTCGGACGAAGCCGCGATAGACCAGTTCGGATCGGTCGAGGGCGTGTAAGCGCTGTTGCTGGTCCAGGCCGGCAGCGTGATAATCGGTCCGGCCCCGGCAGTGCTTGCAGCGAAGGTCAAACCGTGTGAGAATGTCTGGTTCCCGTGCTGCAGCAAGCCTCCGCTGGTCATCGAGACTAGCGACGTTGCAGCAGGCAGCGCGCTCGGCAGCAGGAGTGCAGAAGAACCAGAAGCTGGAGCGGAAAGGGTGCTGGTGCCACCAGCACCACTGAGTGTCAACGAGGTAGCAGCCCCTGTGGCGAGCTGGCCGTTAGAATCAAGAGTCACTAACGACGTCGAACCGGGCAGGCTAGCAGGCGCTCTGACAGAAGAAGCGGCTAGCTGCCCTCCGCTAGACAAGGAGACGAAGGACGTGTTGGATGGCAGCGCGCTAGGCAGGCTCAGCGCAACCGTCCCGGTGCTCGCGATCGTAGAGGTGCCGATCGTCAATGGTGTCTTCGAAGTCTGCGTGTCCACGTAGCCTTTGTTGGCGGCGTCAGTCACGTCTGAGGGTGGTGACAGGTTCCTCGGCAAATACACGTAGTCGTTGAAATCGAATTTTATCGAGGCTATTTCGTTGACGACCCGGCCGACCAGGTTGCTAGAACCAGCGACTCTAAATACCATCACCACATGCCTGCCAATTGCTGGGACTATAGGAGCAAACGTCTTTTCCTGGCTCGTGGTGAACGTCTGTGTCACGTTCTGGTCGTGCCACATGGTCCAAGTAGAGCCGTTCGTGCTAGTAGCCATCGCCCACTGGCCGGGCGCATACGAGGTCGCGGAATTTATGCTACTGGCGGAAGTAACGTAGTACTGTGTCAGTTGAACCACCCTACCCAAATCGATCTGTAACCAGTTACCATTCACAAAAACGCCGCTGATAGTCTTGCCAGTCACCCCCAATGAGCCACTCCAAACGCCCGTAGTAGCGTCGTAAGGGCCTGTGCCCATGTGTGTAGTACTAACGGAGTTGTCGAACGCGAGTCTAGCATCATATAAGACGTTGTCCCCGTACCTCCCATCGGAGCTCGCTGTATAGGTGTACATATCGGGGCTGACCCAGGGGTTCGTAGTCATATCGCTCGGCATCTTGCTACCAGTGGCAGCCAGACCGAACATCAAGTTATGGTAGATCATATTACCCCCAGCTTGCATCGCGCCATCGGAGGTTAGTGACATCAGCGCTGTGGTGATGGGCAAGGAGCTCGGCAGCTTGAGTGCAGTAGAGCGAGAAGCTGGAGCGGAAAGCGTGCTGGTACCGCCCGCCCCACTGAGCGACAACGAGCTAGCAGCCCCTGTCGCGAGCTGACCACCGGAGTCGAGTGTTAGCAGCAACGTGCTGCCTGGCAGAGAGGCTGGCACCTTTAGCGCAGAAGCACTCAGCTGCCCCGCAGAGGTCAGCGACGTCAGCGAAGTGCTGGCGGGCAGCGCACTAGGCAGACTCAGCTCGACCGTCCCCGTGCTCGCGATTGTAGATGTGCCGATCGTCAGTGGCGACGTGTGTGTATGCGAGTCCACGTAGCTCTTGTTGGCGCCGTCAGTCCCGTTTGCAGGGAGTGCTAGGTTCTTAACTCTGAGAGCAAGCCCGCTGTAATCGAAACTCAGTGCGCTGATCTGGAAGTAGTTATTAACGCCAGTATTTTCAGTTACTACCAGTGCCGCATACCGACAGATCACGGGCGCAGGAGGCGTGAAAGCAGCTTCTGTGGCGTCGGTGAAGGTGTATCTTGTTGTCTGTGCTTGCCAGGTGGTCCAAGTATTCCCGTCGTCGCTGACTGCCATCACCCACTTACCAGGCGATCTAGTTACAGAAGTAGTGATGTAGTACGTGGTCAGCCGCACTTCCGCCCCGAAATCGAGCTGTATCCACTCCCCATTCACGTTCGAGCCTCCCACTGTCTTGAACTTGTTGCTGGTGTAGGCACCAGTTGAGGTGTTGTAGACGCTCAGTGGTGTACACCAGAAAGTGCAAGTGCCGTTACTGTCAAACGCCTTATAAGGGACGGACGTGCTGAACGAGCCACTAGCGCTCACGACAAACGTTTGACTGTCCGACGTCCAGCTCGAGGATGTCATGCCGTTAGGCATTCTGCTGCCGCTCGGAGAGTCTGTAAAAGAAAGACTGTGTCCAACCGGCTGCGCATGTGCCAGGCTGCCGCTGCCATCTACGGTGACTAGCGATACCACGGACGGCAGACCACTGAAAGTCTTGATGGCGCTGGAGCCTGTGCCAGGAGCGGAAAGCGTGCTGGTGCCGCCTGCCCCGGTGAGCGACAGCGTGCCAGCACCACTTGTGCCGAGCTGGCCTACCGAGTCGAGCGTCACCAGCGACGTGCTGCCTGGCAGCGAAAGCGGGAGTGTAAATTTAGAGGCGGTGAGTTCGCCGGTCGTGCTGTTCCACTGTGTGTCGCCTTCTCGCTGGCAGTAGAATCGACGCCCGACCTCAGCGGCTTGATATAAGCAGCGTTGGTGCTAGCGGACACTAATTCAGCGCCCGTGGCGTTCAGCACGATCGAGCGGGATGTCGCTGCTTTTGCTCTGTAGCCTATTGCGACCGATTCCTGGGCGGCAGCATCCGTGATAGCCGTACTGCCGATCCCAACCGACCGTACACCGAGCGTGCTGGTATAGGGACCGACAGAGACTGATGAATTGCCTTGTGTGCTCTCCGTGGAGTAGGCACCGATCGCGACGGCGAGATCTGACTGGCCAGAGTATCCCGCCCTGTAGCCAACGGCAGTTCCAAACTGGCCCTGTCCACTCGCGCCTGCCTGAGTGCCTATTGCGACGGCGAATGGTTGCTGTCCGTCGCCCGCTAAAGTCCCGATTGCTACACTGTCTCCCCCTTGGAAGCCAATGGCACCGGTAGCGAACTGGCCCGCGCTGTCGAGTGTGACGAACTGCTTGGTGCCTGCGCTGGGCAGGGCCACAGGCAGCTTGAGCGCGACGGAGCCGGTGGCAGGCGCGGAAAGAGTACTGTTGCCGCCGGCCCCTGTCAGCGTGAGCACCGACGAGCTTACTTGGCTGCTCAGGCCTAGCACGCCGTCTGGATCGACCGTCACCAGCTGCGCGGTCGAGGCGGGCAGAGGGTTAGGCAGCCTCGCGAGAGTGTCCGGGATCGTCGTAACCGTAAAATCAGTGTCCATGAGCACGATTGCGCCATTACCGCTAGGAGCCAAAGACGGCTGCTTGAGCGTCCTGTCCTTGACCGCAAAGATCGAGCCGTCTGGGTCCATGGTCACGACGCAGTCGTTTTGGGTAGGCATGATCGACGGGAACTTCACCGCTCCTGCCACCTGGTGGTCGACGTACGCCTTGGGCGCTAGCTGCGAGGCCTTGGTAGGATAACTGGTGTTCTCGATGCAGCCGGCATTGTACAGCTGGTAGTCGAAGGCCAGGCTCCGGATGTACCAAACCCCCGCCCCGTTGTTTTTAGTGCAGATTACGCGCAGGTACCTAGCGTAATCGGCCGCGGCTGCAGGCGTGAACGTGCGCAGGCTGTCGCCGACAAAGGTCTGGGCCGTCTGGCTGTCCCACGTGAACCACCGGCTGCCGTCCGCGCTTTAAGCGACTACCCAGTCCCTGGGCGCGGTAATAGCACCCGCGGACGTGACGTGGTAAGCAGTGACTTTGGCGTGCATCGGTAGATCGAGCTGGAGCCACGCACCAGGCACAGGGAGATTATCGACCATCGTCTCGATCATGGCAGTGTAGTTGTTGCCGCTGTAGCTGTCGGGCGCAGTGGTGCCCCACAGCGTCGAAAAGTCACTGTCAAAGGCCAGGTAGGCTTGGGTGGAATTGCTAGAGGCAGATTCCACAAAGGAGCCAGAGTTGTTAGAAGACATCCCTGCAGGCTGGTTAGTTTTCGCTTCTGTATCCAGCGTCAAGGTAATCAGGTCCGCTAGATCCACCAAGTGGGGGTTTCCGGACGTTGTCAGCCTGTGAGCGGTATTGAGCGCTACCGCGTCGTTCGCGGCCACTCCGCCCGCTGCCCATCTCACGCCCCCGTCACCGTCCGAAACGAGAACGTCGCCGCTCTGTCAGTCGACCGGTAGCACAAATTCGTCTGTCGCGCTGTCGAGGCGCCGCCGCTTGTACGACCTCGCAACTTCCATTTGTTGCTGATTAAATAATATAACAAGAGGAGAAGTTTTTTTAATTAGTTTACAGGATCTCGTCTAGAAAATTGTCAACGAAGCGCATGCGTTCTTCCCAGGTGTCTCCGCCCGGAACGTCTCGCGCGGGGTTGATACAGGCGCCGTCACCGTAAGGTCGGCACACAAGCGATGCTAAGTCCCGAGGGTCGCATCTTTTCCCTGTCCCCGACCAGTACAGATGGCCTTCGAAAAAGCAGGCGCCACAGGTAGACAGACTGCCAGCATGGTTAGTCTTCTTCAGTCGTTGTACTCTTTATAAACAAAGAAGAAATTTTTTTAGTCTCAGTCACTGCCCGCATAGCAACCTGATCCCTTTTCCCCCGGACCAAGGGTCGCCAATGGGGGGCGCTCGCCACCCTCTCCGCCCTCGCAGCCCTCCCAACCCCCCTACTGCTAAAGCCTTAACCTGCCTTCTGGACCTTTTGATCAAAATCCAGCCTCATACAACCTAATTTCCATCAAAAGGTCCAGAATTTTCCGGACCTTTTGATCAAAATCCAGCCTCATACAACCTAATTTCCATCAAAAGGTCCGGAATCTTCCGGACCTTTTGATCAAAATCCAGCCCCTATACTAGCCTGATTGCCATCAAAAGGTCCCGACCAGCCGCTGAACCAGGCAAATTTCCTTGACCCGGACCTTTTGATCAAAATCCAGCCCCTATACTAGCCCGGATTTCCATCAAAAGGTCCAGACCGTGACATTTTCCCGGAAAGTGGCACCCACCACCTAAATTCCCGGGATGGCGGACCTTTTGATGGAAATTAGCCCCTATACTAGCCGGATTTCCATCAAAAGGTCCAGACAGTGAGATTTCCCGGGAAAAAAGGAGGGGGTGCCGCCCACCACCAGACTGTTCAGTGGCGGACCTTTTGATCAGAATCCAGCCCTTATACTAGCCGGATTTCCATCAAAAGGTCCAGACCGTGAGATTTACCAGGAAAAAAGGAGGGGGTGCCACCCACCACCAGACTGTTCAGTGGTGGACCTTTTGATCAGAATCCAGCCCTTATACTAGCCGGATTTCCATCAAAAGGTCCAGACCGTGAGATTTCCCGGGAAAAAAGGAAGAGGGGTGGCACCCACCACCAGATTGTTCAGTGGCGGACCTTTTGATCAGAATCCAGCCATATAGTAGCAGGATTTCCATCAAAAGGTCCAGACCGTGAGATTTACCGGGGATACGGGGGAAAAAAGGAAGAGAGGGGTGCCACCCACCACCAGACGGTTCAGTGGCGGACCTTTTGATCAGAATCCAGCCATATAGTAGCAGGATTTCCATCAAAAGGTCCAGACTGTGAGATTTCACGGGGATACGGGGAAAAAAGGAAGAGAGAGAGGAGAGAGAGAGGGAGGGAGGAGTGGTACCCACCATAAGACGGCTAAGTTGCGATCGCCACTGATCAGTTAGGCGGTGACTCCCCCCCCCCTTCCCTCTCTCTCTCTCTATCCTTTTTCTCTCTTTTTTTATCCTTTTTTCCCCTGGAAAACTGAAGGCTGGACCTTTTGTTAGAAATTAGCCTGTATAGTAGCCTAGATTCCAACAAAAGGTCCGGACTGTGAGATTTCACGGGAAATTGCACATTTCCCTTTTCCACGGGAAAACTGCAGTGCTGGACCTTTTGTTAGAAATCAGCCTCTATACAAGCCTAAATTCCATCAAAAGGTCCAGACAGTGAGATTTCACTGGGATACATGGAAAAAAAGGAAGGAGGAGGAGTGACACCCACCACAAGACTGCTAAGTGGCGATCGCCGCTGATCAGTTTGGCGGTGGCCTCTCTCCCCCCCCCCCTCCCCCCCCCTCTCTCTTCTTTTTTCCCCTTGAAAACTGATTGCTGGACCTTTTGTTAGAAATCAGACTGTATAGTAGCCTAGATTCCAACAAAAGGTCCAGACTCTGAGCTTTCACGTGAAATTGCACATTTCCCTTTTCCACTGGAAAACTGACAGGCTGGAGCTTTCGTAAGAATTCAGCTAGTATGCGAGAGAGATTCCTACGAAATGTCCAGACTTCTGCAGAATTTACACTGCCGCTTTCAAGCTAAGTGTTTATTTCTCGGTGCGTACGACCAGGAGCTGGTGGTGCCACAACCTTACCGCTTTTCCGGCCAGGGCCGCCCGCATTGGGCGCGGCATTCTTGGCTGTTGAGCGAGTAGTAATCTTTGCAAGGCCGCCCGCGTTGGGCGCGGCAGCCTTGCTCGGACTGGTCGTGACAACGACAACACCCCTGGTGCGCTCACTTCGACGAATCATCGAAGGCCTGGCAAGATCAGAAACC
Organism: Paulinella micropora; assembly: GCA_019918135.1. Lineage (NCBI taxonomy): Eukaryota > Cercozoa > Imbricatea > Euglyphida > Paulinellidae > Paulinella > Paulinella micropora. The sequence continues at coordinate 46,118 of WBZZ01003046.1, read as the reverse complement.
ACAACGTTTTAAGGTTTGTGCAATCGTAGATTTTTTCAAAAATAAATGAATGGCTGGTATTTATCCAAAAAAACAGGGAGACTCGCGCTTGTGGGTGGTGTCAGGTGCCACCACCTACCACAAAAACACAGGTGGCACCAGTGACCGCAAAAACAATGAAACAAATAAAGTTGTGGTTGTGTATATATGCAAATGCAATTTTTTTCTGCATGGGCCGGGACAAAAAGGCAATATATTATCCCCATGCAAAAATGGCATCCTGTTTTATAAGGCCTATCGACATTTCTTCTACTCATACATATGTATGTATGCATGTATGTATGTATGTATGTATGTTTGTATGTTATGTATGTATGTATGTATGTATGTATTTATGTATGTATGTATGACATATCTATGTATCTATGTATGTATGTATGTTGTGTGTGTATGTATGTATGTACATATGTATGTGTGTATGCATGTATGTATGTATGTACACATATGTATGTATGTATGTATGCATGTATGTATGTAACATATGTATGTATGTATGAATGTATGTATGTTGATGGTTGATGATTGTTGGTGACTGGTTAACGCTGATGCTGGTGATGCTGGTTGATGCTGGTTGTTTGTTGATTGTTGTCAATGGTTGTTAATTGCTGTTGATTGTAGGTTTGTCGCTACTTGTTGATATTGATTTGTGATCGCATATACTGATACTTACCACCCATGTATTGCTACTAATGCTATTACTGCCGTCTTTTGCTTCCTCTGCATCTGCTATTCTCTTGCAAAACTTTCACGAAATACCAGCAAAGGCCGTCACGTCTCCAGTGCCATTCTTTTCCTTTTCGTCGAAATCGAGTCTCTTTCGTCGAAATCACGTCCCAAATACAACCGTTCGACGCCCTTTTTTTCATCTCCCCCTACAAAAGTTACATAAGATCTAGAACTCTTTAAGCAGTTAATTGCTTTGCGGTTCTTGTAGAGGTTAGTGGGGTTCTTGGCGGTGAAGCCAAGTGTCTGGTCACAATATTAACATAGAGACAAGTCTGAACAGTGCAGAGACAATCTTTAATTAGTCATTGCCCTTTGAGAAAGGAAGGAAAAGTGACACGTCACTACTCAAAACTGGAACTACACTTCAGAAATTCCAGAAAATAAGATGAAATACTTAATAAATGCAATAGTATGGAAATACTAAAATTCAGGACTAGTATGGAAATAATGAAAATAATATGGAAATACTTAATACATTGAAAAATATGTTCCGCAGCAAATATATATAGTGTGAATGAGGGTAATGTGTATGGTGTAACAAATATACGTCGCAGATGACAAATGTATACCACGCACATTAAAAAAAACAACTGCAAATAACAATAGCATAGAAAATGCTTAAGTCACAACGCAAGGTCACTGTGCATGAAAAACTCTCGTGCTTCTCTCTCGCGCACTCACACTCGTTCTCTTTACGCCCTCACCACCAAATCACTTGCACTTGCGCTCATCACACGCGATCGCTCGCCCTCGCATGCTTCTCACTCGCGCTCTCTCGTCCTCACTTGCCTTGCTCGCTCGCACTTTTGTGCTCACTCGCGCTCGCCTTTCTCACACTACTCGCCCCCCTTTTTACCTCCTATATTTGCTAAGGTGGTAAAAATATATATGTGCATGGTCATGAAGCCATTAACATAAACGACAACAACAATCAAGATATGACGCAGTTATCACGCAAATACTCCATCAAAACCAATCATAAGTGTCATATAAAAGGGATAAGAGTAAAGCAAATCATCCACAAGCAGTAAGCTTACACATAATACAAAACAAGTGATACGACAAACAAATGGCACTATGGCACGAAAACACTGTAGACACTGTCGACTCTCGATGATACTAGGAACACTCTGTCCTACTATGAGCTCAACCTACTAATAAAAAGGCAGGAATACTCTCTCCTCTCGGCCGTACTCTCTAATGCGGGCTTCACACCCTCGACGAAAAACCTGTGGGGAATATCCTCTCACCTGTCTCTCTCATGGTGTGGTGCTCTCAGGCGGGTTACCCTAGGACTCACACTCTGGAGCCCTAGCCCTTACCTCTAAGCATACCCTCTCTCTGACTAGTCACTACGTCGTGTCTGTCTATGAAAGAACAGAAATGGCATGAGAACACTACGCTCCCACACACTCACTAGCTTTACGTGACACGAGAATTTCCGGAAGGCGCTGCACATCGCTACGTGAACGCGGTATTCTTCTAACCATGTACTTCAAAATTCAAAAATCACTAGTTTCACGCCTAGCAAATCCATCATTCTGCGGTAATCCCTAGAAGATACTCACATTGTCACAGATGCACACACTACGCTATATCCCGAAAAATGAAGTATTACAGAGAAATCATAGCATCGACCCACAAACAAAATTAATGATCACAGAGTTAAATGTCGCTCACGATACACATACATAGTATATGTCGCTTTACCATCACACATGTTATGCGCGAAATGGAACACAACATTCTCACTCTCTCCGTCGACAACATCACCTCTATGTCGCTCACGATACACGCACACAGCATATATCGTTTTACCCTCACGCATGTTATACGCAAACGTAATATACGCACATGTTATACGCAAACGTAATATATGCACATGTTATACGCAAACGTAATATACGTGGAACACGACATAATCACAAATATGTGTCACGAATTGGTTGTTCGTAACACTCAACCATACATTGACGGCACTCATACAATGTGTCCAGAAGACAGGGACAACATAGGTTATACTCGTCAGATGAACACAAGGAAAGGTCAAAGACATACAATGATACATATGAAGACTCACACGAATGCGTATGTGACACATGTACCAAGGTGGACAAATAGAATAAATATGTGAACAGGAATCAAACTCATGCATCCACGCACAACTGATTCAAACATCCACAGCACTAACGCAACATCAAAGCGCTCATTATTCTCGCTCATGAGACACTAATCCTTTCAGCTTAGCTAGCACATCACACACTCTTAGCCGCAATAATGCCAAACTCTCTCGAGCACTCTTCTAGCGACCAATCACTGAATCGCTCTGTGCTAACTTAGCCTACTATCTCTGTACTGTCACTCCTCTACCTCATCTCTGTCCTCACTCTCGTCGCCGCCTCATAGCACATATCACATTACATGTCATGCATTTGGTCAACACGTAGTTCAAACTAAGACAAGTCGCACAAGTCATATGGGCATACAGGATGAAAAGAGAAAATGAAACTCTATCCAAACCCATTCATGCAGTCACACACAATTTATACAACATCTCGTCAGAACATAAGTAAAAACAATCGAAAAACGACTCTGTGTTATCTCACACTCCCTATTACCGGTTATCGACTTGACAGGATGTACTAACTTGATGTCATGGGTTCCTAGCTAAGTCTCTAGTCGACCCGCTATCCAAGACTATCGTGTTCTTCCTGTCTCTCCCCCCTTCCCACCTAACACTAGTGCATAGTTCTGTTTGCTATTCTGGTGTTTTGTTGGTGCTGGGGCTAATGGTTGGTGGACCATTTATGACCCAACAATTATAACGATAGACGACACGCATGCTTGGCACAGTTGTCTAACCATGACACCACACACCATGCACTCGGCTATGAAACAACACAAGAAAACAAGGACAACATGTAAACACAAAGAAAACAAAAACGCAACGCACGTACAATGCATTCGTAAGTGTCATACATGCAACACAATCAAAATGATAGTAGAGACACGGATCATACATCGCACACATCCGTACAGCACAAAATCACACAACACACTACTACAATTCAGCACGACAACAATGAATTCAATCACAGTCGCTCTTCTCTCTCCTTCGTCAGCTCTACTCACGACCGCTGACAATGTATCTCCTCTCTCTATAAGCTAAAAGCTATACTCGCGTCCTACGCACACCATCACGCTATCTGCTCGTCATTCATGGTGCATGCACGCATTAATCTCACGCAGGCTTACTATCTCCCTCATGCTGATCACTCTTGAGCCTCACTTACTCACTCTCTCTGGCCTCTATCATAGCATTCACTCTGCCTGCTGCTCTCTCTCTCTCTCTCTCTCTCTAACTCTGACTCTCACTCTGTTGATCTATACTGCTTCAATCAAAACAACACAACACGATAATCGCAATATAACACCAAGTAAATAATCACTAATCATATCGTGTAAATCAGGATAAAAACACAAACATAAAAGATTCATACACGTATATTGTAATTATATTATGATGTTCATCCATCAGCATCATAAAGATATAATGCAAACGCACGAGGCATAATATATCGACACCAAAAAAATACATATTGAAACAGTATGTCTTCACACAAACGCACTACAAAACAAAATAAGTGAGAACTCTCAAACAAAATAGCACCAAGACTAAGCAATGTAGAAGCAATATAAATTAGCAAAATGTTATTGAAGATATGCAGACTTAAGAGCCTTTGAGCCTATGTTCGTACATACCCTCTAAAACAAAATGCATGATACAATCGCACGCACTATCTAAGTGCTTAGATTAGTTACTATAGACCTACTTGACTAGCTAGCTTTTCTACTCTCTATCCATCCAAAGAGAGAAAGAACATGTATGAGAGGAAAGAAAGAGAACTACACTAGTGTGGCCAGATTGGGCACCCACACACGTTGAGTCCCTATACTAAATGTAAGTATATGATTCTAACATTCTAACTATTCTAGCTATTCTAGCTGTTCTAGCTATTCTAGCTGGATGCAGTTTCATGTCTTGCCCAGGACAAGCCGTTATTGTTGAATATCATTGGAAAGGAGATAGAGAAGCTGGGAGCTGGAAGCCAAAAACGCTGAAAGCTGAACTGAGCTGGAAGCAGGACGCTTAACTGGTCTGGAAGCTGGGCTGGAAGCCAGGAAGCTGGAAGCTGGGCTGGACGCTGAGAGGGAAGGCGTCAGTCTGATCAAAAAGAAAAAGTTGGTGAAATTCTCTCCCCCCACGCCCACTCTACGCCCAAACGAACACGAACTGCGGACGGAAAAATAAAAATAAATGTCTTGTGACAAGGTGTATCTCTCACTGTGTTTTTGGCAACGAAAGTGTCAATGCCAAACACAAAATGTCCTCAATGTCATACTCACATAACACCACAGACAGTCCACAAAGTCCCTCGGCGCGTCCATGTAGTTAGCCAGCGTGGTAATCTCGATACCATTCTCGCCCAGGAAGGAGGACAGATCACCGTCGACGCAAGACGCCTGTGTCCGCCGGCCGGTCACGATGCAGACCCTAGCATCTGGGCTCGCCTTCAGCAGCTCCAATATGGAATTCCTGGAAGCGTGCGACTTGCCTAGCCCCGTGATGGCGTTCACCAGCTGGTAGCGGAACTTGTAGAAGCTAATCGGATGCATGTACTCCTTCATGTACACGTCCTCCTCTGTCCTGTAGATGTCGACAGCCTTAAAGCCCAGCTGCTCCGCCGGCGAGCCCTCGTCCTCCTCCTCCAGCAGCCTTTCGCGGTCGCCGTCCTGCGCGACCATGGAGCTGCGCTTCCAGCCGAGCCTAGTGAGCTTGGGCAGCCTCGTGAGGTCCTTGCGGCCCTGGGGCCTCGTCTCTGTTTCGCCGTAGTCCACCGCGGCGCAGAACTCCGCCAGCTCGCGAAGCATCGCCTCGTCCGCCACGTTTTGCCTGTCCTCGATCACAAGCGAGTCGTGACGCAAGCAGATCGTCTCGCAGCCCTTGTCCCGGAAAAAGGCCATAGCGCGGGACATGACTTTCGCTTCGTAGCGAGTAGTCACAAAGTGCACAAACGCCCCCTCGACGTTCTTGTAGTTGATGCGCCTGACGCGGTCCCAGTCCAGCTTGCGCCTCTTCTCGCAAAAGTCCCACACCTTCCTAAAGTGTGGCTTGAGCACCTCGATCGCGTGCGAGACCGAGTTGCGCAGCCGCTGGGCAAAGCGGCACGGAGGCAGGCCCGCCAGGTCCCCGCCGTGCAAGATCTTGAGCAGCGTCTCCTTGGCGCCGTCCCTCGACTTCCCGAAGACTTCGGCCGTCTTCTGCAGGCACTCTTCCCGGTTTTCTACAAGCTCACGCACTCTGGCTGCCAGATCGCTAGCCAGGCTTTCCGCCAGCCACAGCAAGAACACAGGCACGCTGTTGTTGATGTCTACCTCCTGGCAGAACGACGGCAGGGCCAGACGGCGCAGGGAGGCAGGCGTATTCTGCATCCCCGTCGTGGCGTAGGCCAGGCCGCTCTTGGTGCCCTTGCCGTAGTGGTAGTCGACGCAGTAGCCCCCAGTCGCGATCACTTCCTTCTGGATGCAGTGCAGCATATGCTTGTGAGCGGGCGCCAGGCGCGGCTCGGCCAACAGATCGCGGACTGCGTGCAGGTCCAGTAGCTCGTAGAACCTGTACACGGCTGCCTTCTTCGCCTTGTCCTTGCTGGTAGGCACTGCCTTCTCGTCGGCAGACTCGTCGTCGCTTGCGGCCTGGACCGGGCTCGGCGGCTCGCTGTCGCACTCTTCCGCTTCGCCGCCCGTGGCCGCTGCTGCTTGTTGTGCTCTCTTTCTCTTGCGCCGCGCTCTGGCTCGCAGGGACAGCAGGGCGGGGCTTTCGTCGTCGTCGTCATCGGAGGCAGTGACGGGCGGCATGTCTACCTTGTGTTCCTGCATGTAGGCACCTACAAAAAAAGATGTCGTGGTCGGCAGCGCACGCAGACGAGACAGCAAAATTTCGACGGGGTTTGCGGTAAATTTTTTGGCAAGGCAAGAAATTTTGACTGGTTTTGTGGCGCGGTAGAAAAAGGGAAATTGTCCACAAAAAGTGGCAGGGCAGAAATGGCAATAGGTTCGTTCCGGCTGTGACCACTTTCGCCCGAGGAAAACTCGAGTGTTCTGAGGGGTGACAAGGGTACCGTCCGCCTGACAGTAACGGTCTTCTAGAAATTCACTGGTGCGCCGGGCCCAGATACAAGCAATACACCTACGGCCATATCACTGCCTTTTTGTCCCGCACTACTGCCTTTTTGTACCATATCACTGCCCCTTTCGCCGTATCACAAATATTTCGGCTATATCACGGCTCCCAGGGACAAAAAGGCAGCGGGCGCGTGCCCTGGGCGAGGACACGCGACGACTGCCAGACCACCCTCATAATCCAAGGACCCAAGTACCGACCAGATGCGCAGACAAGGAGACGACCGACACGACCGTACCGCCAAGCGCCGACGGCTGACCGGCCAGCCACTCATCACCGCGTTCGTCCGCATGACCGTCCCGTCCGCCGTACCCAGCGTCCGAGCCCCGTTCACCTTGGCGACACTGGCGCGACAGTCCACCGTCCGACCAGGCAGAACTGAGCGAGTTCGTGGACAAGGTAGATCCGTTGCTGGGAATGCTGGAAGAGGCGGCCGAGGTACACCGAGCATTTCTACGGACGTCGATTAGGACAGGCCAGGACCCTAGCAAACGGGACATAATATTCAGAGAAACATGGATGGGATCGAGCAGTGGCAAGCACCCCGATGAATGGTTCACAGCCTGCCCGGGCGAAAGGATGCTATCCATGCTAGACATGACTATTGTGGACGGGGCCTGGGATACTCCCGGCGAGGTCGCGGAGCTCCTGGTTCTTCCACACGCGGCCCCGATCGCGCTAGCGCCTTACATGATCCCCGAGCTGGCCAAGATAGTTTGCTCTTACCTCGAGCCAGCTGTTTGATATGATCCTCTACCCGCTGGCACGCTGACTTGCCGGTACACGTTTCAGCATTCCATGCTTGCGGAGATACCGATTGCGCATTTCCCGCTACACGAGCACGCATACTGGACGATGGTGCAGTCAGAAAAGGCACAGGCGCTGTACAGTAGTCAAATCTTCAAGGAAGCAACAGCGGCGGACTGGCTGAAACGATGCAGTCTCTTTAACCTCAACACCAACAATTCGGTGCTAGCATCAATTGTCGCTCCCACTGGGTTCGAGTCAGACATCCTCATCAGGTACACAATAATGTACTGGACCTTTGTTGAACTTCGCCTGAACGCGGGGCTCAAAGCAGTGTTCGAACACGTGGCACACCGTCTCAACTCCTTCCAGTCGATTCCCTAAGGACCGCCACCCTCTAAGGAGTGGCCCTTCTCGCTTCATATGACATCTTATGCCAGGGATTAAAATTGTGCCTATCATTAAAACAGTCGTAATTATCCAATCTACTGATTTAATAATAATATCAAGAGAATAACTTGCTTTAATTAGTTTGCCAAATCCTATCTTATTAATAAAAGCCCGGCCGTCAATGCCCGTCTTAGAGTGGCGTCACAGTCAGCCACTCGTAGAACGTGTTGGAGCAGTGGATGCCCAGGGCCTCGAGGTCCTCCAGCGGCCGGGCCACTTTAGGCTTGCCGTCGAATACTAACTGCCGCGCGGGGTCGACACCAAATGCATGGCCGCCGTGCACGAGGATACCCAGCGGCGCGGTTCTGTTGCGTAGCCAGCTGGTATCACGCGTCTTCAAGGGCTCACGGGAGACGATAGCCAACGACTGCCCTTGCTTCTCCAGCGCGTCCAGGTACTCGTAGAACACGGGGTAGCAATCCACAGACTTCTTGAAATCCGAGCGGAGCCGTTCCTTGTAACGCTTCGGCGCGTCGCACAAGTTGAACAAGGCCATAGCCAAGCACGCGTACGGCTTATCGAGACGGTAGCGCTGTGCCACGGCCGTGCCTGCTGAGCAGGCTACGGCACGCGGCACAGCGCTAAAGTCTCCGACCGGCCTGTACGGAGTGTCCTTGGCCATGACCTCCGCCTCGATCGTCCGCTGCCAGTGCTCAACCGCGTAGGGGCCTTCCTCGTCTTTCCACTTCAGCACGCAGTGCTCCGGCTCCAGTTTCCACGAGCGGCGCTTGGTCTTCAGGTCCTCCCAGGTCACCTTGATGGAGCGCCCATCGCTCTCCGTCCATCCACATCGCTTCTTTTCCTCGTCCGTAGGCCGCTGGAGCTCGTGGTAGCGGCAGAGTTTGCAGGTAAAGACGTGCGGGCGGCGCCGCTTGCTAGGCATCTCCTCCTCTGGGGCGGGCGCGGGGGGCGGGGGCGCGGTCGGCAGCGGTAGCGGCGCCGTAGGTAGCGGCGGGTCGATCGTCAGGATGTCGATGTCCTCCTCCTCGTTCTGCTCGTTGCTCCCGCTGTCCTGTCCCGTGGGCGCTGGCGCGGGCCGTGGCAGAGCGCGAGCAGCGTCGCCGGGACGGTCGACTGGGCACATGGGCATGCCTGCTGAGCAGGCTATACCCATGGACGCAGCGCCCCCCTGACGAGCGAGCTCGTTCTCTGCCATTAGCGCTGGCCGTGGCCCGCTGTCGCCCAGGCTATCTTCCTTGCCGCTCGCTCGGTCGGCCACGCCATAGGCAACGCCGAGCACTGTCATGTACGCTATTGCACATACACACACAAGCTGGAACCCCCCAACTTTGCAAGAGTATATCTCAGCCAATCTTGAGTATTTCTCTGTAATTTTTACTTCACTAGCTTCCTCGTGATGCGGGCTATCTAAATCTATGCTCAAACCTTATGAGAACTCTCTGGGAGCCGTCCAACCACTTGGTCAAAAACGCGGGAAAATGGGACTAACACTATTTTTCAAAGTAACAGTTTGCAACTAATCTTAAGAGTATTTTTGCAAGATTTTTGCTGCACTAGTTTCCCCGTGATGCGGGCTATCTAATCTATTCAAATCTTATGGGAACCCTCTGGGCGCCGTCCAACCACTTGGTCAAAATCACGGAAAAATGGGGCCGACCCCATTTTCCAAGTAACAGTTTGTAGCTAATCTTGAGTATTTTTGCGTAATCTTTGCTGCACTAGCTTCCTCGCGATGCGGGCTATCTAATTCTATATTCAAACCTTATGGGAACCCTCTGGGCGCCGTCCAACCACTTGGTCAAAGTCACGGAAAAATGGTGTCGACCCAATTTTTCCAAGTGACCGTTTGCAACCAATCTAAACGCAATTTGTGTATATAAGCAATTCGTGTCTATCTCGCTGCGGGCTATCTGAATATATATACACACATCACCACAAACCTGCAAACATGTCCAAAAACATCAAGGGTTAAATTCCTATCAGCTACCCACTTCCCAAGTTCAGCAGAACTCGGGTTCTGACGCCTAAAATCGTCTGGGCTCACGCCACGTCACAGTTACCCGGCGGGTCCAAAAATCCCACACACGATTTTTGGCTGTTTCCTTTTTGCCACCCTCCCCGCCACCGCCCACCGCCCACCGGAAAAATAAGGGCTTTTCCCGCCCAAAACTTTGCAGTGGTCTATCTCTGCCAATCCTGAAGCTTTTTGCGTAATTTTTGCTGCATTCGCTTCCCCGTGACACGGGCTATTTGAATATATATAGTAGAGAACAGGAGATCATCGGGAAGCCGACCAACCACCCTTGTCAGAACCGCCACCTCCCGCCAGGTTTGCCAACCCAACCCCACCCCCCACCGCCACCACGGTTCTGGCAGGTGCCACCGCCCACCCCTCTGTCACTACCCTGGCAGCGGGGGCCCCCTCCCCCTCCCCGTCATCCTGAAATTTCCGGTGCTCGGTGCCACCGTGTCAGAACCCACACCTGAGCCACTTTTATTTACCATATAAATAAACCTAGCTGGCGGGGTTCTGACAAACCACCTGAAAAATCCGGTGGCCGGTGCCCCCTGTCAGAACCCACACCTGAGCCACTTTTATTTACCATATAAATAAACCTAGCTGGCGGGGTTCTGACTCATGACCACTAATTTTGCTCAAGCCCTTTTGAAACTCATGCTAGGATTCAAGAAGAATAAAGACTCTTACTGTCTTTTGCTTCTTCGATCCGAGTGGGATTGGGAAGGCTATTTCAAGCCCTGCGTCAATCCCAGCTTTGTACATTATAAGCGCCCATTGGCATGGCAGTACCTGGTAGGGAATGAGCAGCCAGGCGGGTTGCCCCGAGTCAGAGTGAAAACCTGGGGTGATGCACAAAAGCATTGGCACGGGGTGAATGATGATCCCGATGGACCAGATATTATACATTACATCAAGCCGCCAGGTTGCCGCTTCATTTTCTGTCTTTTTCAAATTGTTTTTATTCACTTTTTTTTTGTTGTTGTTGTTGTTGTTGTTGCAGTCTTGGCGCGGCCGAGGAAGCTGCCGGACGTGGACTGGGTCACAGATAAAATCAAAGGCGATGTTCGTTCTCTCGCGCGCAAGTACTGCAGCGAAGAGGAAAAGCAGTGGTTTGAAGAAGTGATCAAGTATTCCGAGCTAACTCGTATTATTTGGGATGGTCCAGAGGGTGCAGGTGGTTTGCCCGGTCGGCCGGGACATTTGAGCTGTTCGGACAAGGCTGGGACGGATCGGAAAGCGCACATCCGCGTTCTTGCCGAGCTTCCTGATGATTTATGGGCTGTGCCCCCTGATCGGCAGGCTGCAGAGGACGCTGCCAACATGTTGACTGAGGCCGAACGCTTGTATGCTCCCCGTACTGCTTTTGTCAATGAGGGTCAGGGTGAGTCACACCCCCGTGGATGGGGGCTCGAGTTCTCAACGAAGAGGAAAAGCGAGTGCATGATTTTGGCGATCCAAGTAGATTCCCCGCAGGTCATTTGAATGTTTCCTCCTTATTGGAGACTGGCAAAACAGTAGAAAATCTCAAACAGGCTACAGTGCAGGAGCTTAAGTCATGGTTAGAGGAGAAGGGGCAAAGGCGTACTGGAAACAAAGACATTCTTATTCAGCGAGTGCTTTCTTATGTAGATGATAGTGAGGAAAGGAATTTGCCTGAAGAACGCAAGCGGCCGGCACCACAGAGGCGACGCCGCAAGCGGCGTAGAGTTGAGCCAGCCGAGGAGGTTGCTGAAGAGAGTAAGTCAGAGACTGAATCATCTGACGAAGACGCGCCCTTGATTCCGCCTTCTTTGGTAAGAGGTCAAAATCGTAATCGTACGCATTCTGCTGCTCGTGTGCGCGTTCGTCGTGTTTTTGGTAGGGTCTATGGTCTCAGCGATGAAGAAAGAGCGCGGCTGGTTTAAGGGCGGATGGTTGTATATCTGATTTATCAGACTCATCGCCTAAAGGTTGGTTGCCTGCAGCAATTGCAGAAGATAATGACTAGTAATTTGGTGAAATCTCTTTGTTCCACTTTATTTAAACTGACCTTAACTAGTAATATTATTAAAATTATAACTTGAATTTTACATACTGTTTTAATAGTATCCGTAAGTAACACCTGTAAAGTTAAGTGACTATGATAAATCAAGTATTAATATTCAAAATTAATTAAAATTTATCTTTTCCGTGATTATTTAAATGAATTAGGAAGTAAACGCTGCAGGATTTATTTCTTTCGGCCACTTATGTATTATTGACTTAGTGAAATCATGAGTGGCAAATATCACTAATTTTCAAGTCACTGGTGCCACCCGCACAATTGTGCTGTATGATGTAATTCAATTTAAATTTGATTTTTTATTAATTTATCATGTAATTCAACTTGAGGAGTGGAAATCACAGTAAAATCCAGCAAGAAAGTGGCAAATAAGTGGCAAAATAAAGAGTAAAAATATTTGTTAGGTTTTGCCACATTTTTGCTGATCTAGTGACCCTGGCAACTTGAAAAAACATTTAAAATTGATTTTTATTACTTAGATAATATGCTGTTTCCACATAAATAATCAAAATAAACATATAAAACTTACCGGAATTCGCCACTATATTTTTAGTAGTTGCAGTGGCAAAAGGTGGCAAAAGGGACTGGTCCTTTTAGCAAGTATGAATGTTCTAATGGTCGCTATGAATGCAACGATTAAGCATATAGACTTCAGTCAGGCTTACTCGCATGCCTACATGGGAGAGATTTGCTATGCGATTCCTCCTGATGACTTTAGGTCACAGGATCAGCCAAACAGAATTTTGGAAAGTAAGGAAAGCTTTATATGATCCCCTCAGGCCGGATAGATGGTACAACCACATATCTCGCTTTTTGCGTAAGATTGGTTATTTACAATCTACCGTCGACGCGTGCGTTTTCTATCTTAGGGACCCAGCGTCACAGTTTCCACCGAGCTTCGCCGATGACGTGAGGTCGATGCCATGGGTAGTTTTACTTCCAACTGACGACATGCTTGATTTTTGCCAGAGGGGGGAGCAACATGTAAATTTGGTACGGCGATTGCAGCGTGATGGTTTTCGCTTTACAGACAAAGGGGACGTGGAGGTGTTCTACGGAATGCAGTTTAAGATGTATGAAAACGGATTGCTTATTCATCAAAAGGCTTACATAGACGGTCTATTGCAGGATCGTGGGTTTGCAAATGCAAAGCCGGCTAAGACACCATGCACGGACCAAGAGCCACAACCAGCTGATGAGGCTGCTACGTTGCGACAGTGGCCACTGAGGAAGCTGGCAGGTGAGCTCATTTGGCCCATGTCACAAACACAACCACAGCTCGCTTATGCTGTCAATAGGTTATGTGTTTATATGCATAAAGAGCCGGACGTTGCCTACGGGATGATTAGTCGCATTTACCGATCGTTGAAGGATCAGCGGGGAATGTTCTTCCCGGCCAACGTAGACTGGAGGACGGTTGATCTGCAAACATATGCCGACGCTGATTTGGGGAAGTGCAAATTCGTCTAGATTAGCTGCAAACGGCCACTTGGAAAAATGAGGTCGGCCCCGTTTTTCCGTGACTTTGACCAAGTCTTTGGACGGCGCCCAGAGGGTTCTCATAAGGTTTGAATAAAGAATTAGATATCCCGCATCAAGGGGAATCTACTTGCACAAACAGCTCGCAAAAATCTCGAGTATTGGTTACAAACGGTCACTTGGAAAAATGGGGTCGGCCCCATTTTTCCGTTTCTTTGATCAATTTTTTGGGCGGCTCCCAGAGTGCTCCCATAAGATTTGAGGGTAGATTTAGATAGCCTGCATCAAAGGGAATCTACTGGAACAAACAGCTTGCAAAAATACTCAAGATTAGCCGAGATATACTCTTGCGAAGTTGGGTGTTTTCAGCGTGTGTATGTGTCTGTGTAGGTACATGATATTGCTGTACGTTGCGTACGGTGCGATCGACCGAGCGAGCGGCAAGGAGGACTGCCTCGGTGGCAGCGGACCAAGACCCGAGCCAGCGCAGGTGGCGGAGAATGAGCTCGTTCGTTGGGGGGGAGCTGCGTCCATGAGTATAGCCAGCTCAGCAGGCATGCCCATGGGCCCAGCCGACCGTCCCGGCGGCGCGACTCATGCTCAGCCACTGCCCGCGCCAGCGCCCACGGGACAGGACGAGGGGAGCGACGAGGAAGGCGACGAAGAGGACGTCGACATCCTGACCATCGACCCGCCGCTACCTACGACGCCGCCGCCGCTACCGACTACACCGGCACCGCTACCGACGCCCCCGCCCCCCGCGCCCGCCCCAGAGGAGGAGAGACGTACCAAACGACGCTGCCTGCACGTCCCGACCGGCAAACGCTACCGCTTCTATGAGCTCCAGCGGGCTACGGACGTGGACAAGAAGGAATGCGGCTGGAAGGAGAGCGACGGGCCCGCCATCAAGGTGGTCTGGCAAGACCTCAAGACCAGGCGCCGCAAGCGGGGACTGGAGCCGCTGGACTACGTGCTCACGTGGAAGGACGAGGATGGCCCTTACGCGGTTGAGCACTGGCGGCGCACGATTATGGCGGAGGTCATGGGCAAAGCACTCCGTACAGGCAGGTCGATGACTCGAGTTCTGTGCCGCGTGCCGGAGCCTGCTCAGCAGGCACGGCCGTGGCACAGCGCTTCCGTCTTGATCAGCCGTACGCGTGCTTAGCCATGGCCTTATTCAACCTGTGCAATGCCTCGAAGCGGTACAAGGAAAAGCTACGTTCGGAATTCAAGAGGACTGCTACCCCGTCTTCTTTGACTACCTCAACGAGCTGGAGAGGCAAGGGCAGTCGTTGGCTACCGTCTCCCGCCAGCCCCTGAAGAAGCGTGGTACCGGCTGGCTATTCAACGGATCAGCGCCGCTCTGCATCCTCGTGTACGACGGCCACGCCTTCGGCATCGACCCAGTGCGGCAATTGGTGTTCGACGGCAAGTCTAAAGTGGCCCGGCCCCTGACGGACCTCGAGGCCCTGGGCATCCACTGCTCCAACACGTTCTACGAGTGGCTGACTGTCACACCACTCGGTGACAAACATTGACGGCCGGGATTTTATTAATAAGATAGGATTTGGCAAACTAATTAAAGCAAGTTATTCTCTTGATGTTATTATTAAATCAGTAGATTGGACAATTACGACTATTTTAATCATTAGTACAATTTTAATTACTGTCAGAAAAAGACGGCATGCGAGCCAAGAAGGGCCACTCGTTAGGGGGTGGCGGCCCTTGGGGAATCGCGGAGAAGGAATTCAAACGGTGTGCCACATGCTAGAACACTGCTTTGAGCCCCGCGTTCAAACGATGTTCGGCAAAGGTCCAGTACATGCGTAAGTACCGGGCGGCGAACTCATTCTGTGCATCGGTGAGAACTGCCATATTGTTGAGCCCATATACAAAGGCGAGCAGATGTGCAGTATGAAACTGTACGGTGAAGTTGCCCCAGGGAGTATACCGGGATAACCAGTTCGCCGCTACTGCCTCCTTGAAGACAGGGTCGCCGTGCAGCGCCCGTGCCTCATCTGACTGTACCATCGTCCAGTACGCGTGCTCGTGTAACGGAAAATATACCGGCTGCATACGCTCAAGGCAGGAAAGCAGGTAGAAGCCCCCGTCAGCCAACGTGCGAGCCGGCACAGGATCATACCAAACGGCTGGTTCGATGTAAGAGCAAACTATATCAGCTAGCTCACGGATCAGGTAAGGCGCCAGCGCAGTCGGGGCCACGTGTGGAAGAAGCAAGAGCTCCGCGACCTCGCCTGGAGAATTCCAATACCCATTCAGGATGTTTAAGTCCAGTATGGACAGCATTTTCTTGTCCTGGCAGGCTGTGGGGTATTGCGCTGTCCCGCCGTCGACAAATCGAATTTCCATGTCCCGTTTGCTAGGGTCTTGGCCACTTTCAATTGACGCTGGTAGTGCCGCTTGGATGGGAAACTCGCTCGTCGACCAGTGAATTCTATCCGCAAGCGCGTCCAGTTCCGCCTGGTCGGACGGTGGTGCCGCCGACCGTCGCGCCAGCGTCGCCAAGGTGAACGGGGCTCGGACGCTGGGTACGGTGGACGGGCTGGTCGTACGGACGAACGCGGTGATGAGTGGCTGGCCGGTCAGCCGCCGGCGCTTGGCGGTACGGTCGTGTCGGTCGTCTCCTTGTCTGCGCATCTGGGTGGTACTTGGGTCCTTGGATTATGACGGTGGTCTGGCAGTCGGTCGCGTGTCCTCGCCCAGGGCACGCGCCCGCTGCCTTTATGTCCCCGGACGTCGTGATATGGCCGAAATATCGTGATACGGTCGAAAATGGCAGTGATATGGCACAAAAAGGCAGTAGTGCGGGACAAAAAGGCAGTGATATGGCCGTAGGTGTATGGCCTGCATTTGGCCCCGGCGCACCAGTGAATTTCTAGAAGACCGTTACTATCAGACGGACTGCACCCTTGTCACTCTCAGAACACTCGAGTTTTCTTTGAGTGAAAGTGGTCGAAGCCGGAACGACCCCGTTGCCGTTTTGTCCTTACCGCAAATTGAGGCTGAATTCCCGGAAATTTGCCACATCGCAAAACCTGTCAAAATTTCTCGAGCACTGCATTTTTTTTGTAGGTGCCTACATATGCAGGAGCAAGAGTCTGGCATGCCACCCGCCATCGACAGCGACGAAGACGAGAGCCTCGCGCTGCAATCCCTGCGGGCCAGGGCCCGTCGCAAGAGACGGGCCACACAACAGGCGGCGGCGGCCACTGGCGGCGAAGCAGAAGAGTGCGACAGCGAGCCCGCGAGCCCGGCCCAGGCGGTCAGCGACGACGAGTCAGCCGACGAAAAGACGGTGGTCGCCAGCAAGTGCAAGGCGAAGAAGGCGCCGGTGTACAGATTTTACGAGCTGCTGCACCTACGCGCAGTTCGCGACTTGTTGGCCGAACCGCGCCTGTTGTCCGTGTACAAGTACCTGTTGGACTGTATGCAAAAGGAGGTGATCGAGAACGGGGGCTACTGTGTCGACTACCACTACGGCAAGGGCACCAAGAGCGGCCGGGCCTACGCCACGACGGGGATGCAGAATGCACCTGCTGCTCTGCGCCGCCTGGCCCTGCCAGCTTATTGCAAGGAGGTCGACATCAACAACAGCGTGCCGGTGTTCCTGTTGTGGCTGGCGGAGAGCCTGACTGCGAAACCGGCCCCGCTGGCTGCGCTGCGCGAGCTCGTGGAGAAAAGGGAAGAGTGCCTGCGGGAGACTGCCGACATCCTTGGGGCGTCAAGGGACGGCGCCAAGGAGGCGCTGCTTAAGGTCTTGCACGGCGGGGACCCGGAGGGCCTGCGGCCATGCCGCTTTGCTCAGCGGCTGCGCAATTCGGTCGAGTACGCGATCTCGGAGCTCAAGCAGCACTTCAAGAAGGTGTGGGACTTCTGCGAGAAGAGGCACAAGCTGGGTTGGGACCACGTCAGGCGCATCAACTACAAGAACACTAAAGGAGCGTTCGTGCACTTTGTGACTACGCGCTACGAAGCGAAAGTCATGTCCCGCGCGATGGCTTTCTTTCGGGACAGGGGGTGTGAGACGATCTGCCTGCGCCACGACTCGCTCATAATCGAGGACAGGCAAGACGCGGTGGACGAGGCGGCGCTCCGTGAGCTGGTGGAGTACTGTGTTGCGACGGACTACGGCGAGGCAGAGATCGCAGGGGCGCAGGAGCCTTGCGAGGCTGTCTAAGCTCGCTAGGCTCGGCTGGAAGTGTAGCCCCATGGTCGCGCAGGACGGCGACCGCGAAAAGCTGTTGGAGGCGGAGGACGAGGGCTTGCCGACCGAACAGATTGGCTTCAAGAAAACCGATATCTACAGGACACAGGAGGACGTGTACATGGACGAGTTCATGCACCCGCTGAGCTTCGACGAGTTCCCCTATCAGGTGGTGAACGCTGTCACTGGGCTAGGAAAATCGCACGCCTCCCGACAAGTCATCTTGGATCTGCTGCGCAAGCACCCAGAAGCTAGGGTCTGCATCGTGACCGGCCGGCGGACACAGGCGTCTTGTGTCGACGGCGATCTGTCCGCTTTCCTGCGCGAGAACGACATCGACGTGACCACGCTGGCCAACTACATGGAGGCACCGAGGGACGCTGACGGCGGCTTGTCCCAGCACCAACGAATTATCGTGCAGTACGAGTCCCTGCACCGGTTGGCAGTCTACCAAGGCGGTGCAAGGATGCTGATCAAGTACGACTCCCTTATTCTGGACGAGTTCAGGCTGCTGTCAGACCAGCGAGTCTCGATGGAGACGAACCGCTGGAACTTGCGCGAGAACAACGCAATCTACGAAAAGCTGTGCAGGGAGACCCCTCGCGTTCTGGTGATGGACAGGGACCTGAGCTCTGATTCTACCTGTTACGACTTCTTTGTAGGCTCCGACGGGATCACGACCCGAGACAAAGTGCAATTCCACGATTACCGCTATGTGCCGCCGCACCTCAGGCGCAATATCAAGGTCGTGGGGAAGCTCGAGGAGTGGCTGGAGAAGCTGCGAACGAACCTGCGAGAAGGAAAGAAGACGCTCGTGCCCTGCCGCTCCAACCGCGAAGCACGGGCTATTTACGACATGTTCGTGGCGGCAGGTGACGCCCCGGAGAGGCCAGATGCCAAAGGGGCAAAGGTACAAACGATAGAAGACGGCAAGGACGAGGAGGTAGATCCGACCTGGGCTAAAGGGGCTAGGGTGCGGATCCTGACTGCACAGACCCCTCCGCGAGAGTCCCAGGCGATGCTGGCCAACATCAACAACCTTTTCAGGACCTCGCTGCCGGACGACCACACGTCAGGCTGCGTGATACTAACCTCGATAATCGGGTGTAACCTTGCGGGCGCCTCGGCCGCTCCGTCATCTCGCCCTCGTCCCCCCGCATCCTGCCATTCACCAAGTACTGGTTCGACCCGTACAGCGAGTGCTCTCTCCCCACTAGACCGCATGTCTTGCAGAAGGTCCCGCTCGTTTCCCGGTTGAAGACGAATTCGTGCTCGCACATTTGTGTGTGCCGGTTCAAAGGAGACGTGAATTCAAAAGCGACCCGATTTAAATTAGGGCGAAGCAAATTGTTTTTCCCTCCTTCCGCTGTAAGAAAAATGGAAGGCACACAGATACACCGCAAGAGGCTCTGCCTGCACTGCGGCCACCCAAGCGCGCGCGAGGACGGGAAGTGGTTTGAGCTGCCCGTCGCGTACACGCCCGTCGAGGGCTACCTGTACGTTTTCGGGTTGTTTTGTACGCCGGCCTGTGCGTGGGCCTATGTCAGCTACGGCGTGCCGGAATCTCTGCGCTCGCAGGCCGGAGATCTGCTTCATTCTTACTTGCGCCTGAATCTAAGGCAGCAAGTCATACGGCCTGCCCCGCCTAGGTGGGAGCTGCTCGAGTACGGGGGCAGCATGACCATTTCGGAATTCCGGCAGGTAGGAGGGGTCCGGGACTGGGCGCTACCTCTAGCCAAAAGACTGCCGATCCAAAAACATTTTATTGGACCTAACCAAGGCAAAGCCTACGTCATCAAGCGCCTTTCGCGGCTTCCGGGACTGCGTCTACTTTCTGCTTCTTGACGCGCGCGGACGAAGACGACTGTTTGTGCTTCCTCTTGATCACCTTTGGCACACACCCGCTCTCCTGCCGCTCGAGCGGCACGGGCGGCTCGACATTGGGCTGTTCTTCGTCGGCGGCCGCGCCCGACGAGACGATGGCGAATTTCAGGTAGCTAGCGCCACGGTTGAACACCAGCACGAGCGGCCCGTCCTTGTTGAGCCCGAGCATCACGCGCCCCTTCTTGCGTTCCTGGAAACTGCTCGCTTTCAGAATCTTCTTGACCGTGTCCAGCGAATAGAAGAGCCCGTCCCCCACCTGGCCTGGCAGCTCGCTGCGTATTCTGGGCCGTTCGCACTCGCGGTACTGGATCACGTCCGCCAGGTAAGTACAGCTCTTGCGCTGTTCCGAGACATCGAGCAGGCAGGACTCGACCGCCAGCCGGCCGTTGGCGACGTAGAAGCGCGCGTGCGAGTTGGTCTTGTGGTGGTGCCTGGCCACCGCACACAGCGCGGTCGAGCTCACGTCGGCCAGCTGGTCGCACCGGAGGGTGTTGCCGTCGGTCGTAACCACGTCCGCCGGCACGCGCAGGTTGGACAGGGCGCTCGTGTGCTCGAAGCTCTTGCCCTCGTCGTACAGTTTGAGTGAAAGCTCATTCTCGCTGTCCAGTGCGAGCTCCAGCGTCATTTCTGGTCTGTATTGCGTTAGCCAGTTGGCCACTTCCTTCAGATCGATGCAAAACACCACGCGCACCTTGCTCCAGTTAAACTGGACATAGTCGCCTTGTGCCTCTTCAAAGGGCATCCACAACTCGGCGCTTACGCCGTCGGCGACACCGACGAGCCCGAGGCCGGTCGGCGTGGCATCGATCGTGGCCTCGAGCAGAACGGGCGCCAGGCACTCGACAGCCCGGCGGAACAAGGGCCCGCCACTCTTGGTGCGCCAGAGAAACATGACTCCCATCCTAACAGCAGAGAAATTCAAAAGTGACAAAGGCTTTTTTGACTGCCTGCTTTTCTTTTGAAGGCAGCCGATTTAAATCCGCCTCGATTTAAATCGGCACTTGCTTTCAAATCGCAAGAGAATGTCTACCTCTCACAAAAACGGGATGATGTCTGTTCAATTGATCAAGGGCGGAGGCACAGGCTGCAAGCAGCTGGCGGTCAAGCTCAACCCGGCCGAGGACTTGGAGAAGATCAAGCTGCGAACCTCGGGCCGCGTATGGCTCAATTTTCGCCAACGTCGTGTACGACGGGAAGGCCCTGACCATGTTGTTGCCACCGCTGGTCGTAGCCTGGGACCCTTCGAGCTTCCAGGACTCCAAGAAGGTGACGATCGACCTGAGTTTTCGTGAGGCCACGACCCACTCGACCGTGCTGGAGGCCTACCAGGCCATCAGGGCCATCGACGAGAGGATGTGCGCGCTGGTCGTGCAGGCCAGATCCAAGCTGTTGCCCACCATAAAACAAAGCGGCACCCTGGCGAAAACAGACAACGAAATCAAGTCTTACTACCAGGCCTGTACCCGTCCTCGCACCAGCGCCAAGAGCGACAGGGCATGGCCCGCCCGCCTGAGCTGCACGCTGACGGGCGCCAAGATCCTGGGCGGAGAGGGAGACAACCAAGCCATTGCCAAGGGTGATGTCGTCCGCTGCCTGGTCCAAGTGACGACGCTGTGTTCGCGCCAGGAGAAAGTCTCGCTCGGTCTCAAGATCATCCAACTGCAAAAGATTACGGACGGCCTGCCCTACTCGGACATCAGCCTGACTGAAGAAGAGGCCTTTGGCGTGTCGCTCAAGGAAGACTCGGGAGTAGACTCAAGCGCGATGCAAATCGAAGAAGAGTTTGCTTAATTAATTAAAATTGTACAGCTTCAAGCTACACAGACAGCACAGTCGGCCGGCCCCAGGGCCTTGCTAGCGGCCTGTGTTCGTATGTAATACGTAGTTTTGAGACCGAGCTGCCACGCGTAGAACAAAGCGCTGCTGACTCTGCGCTCGGTGGGATTTGTCACGTGCAAGTTGAGCGACGGTGAGCCACACACAAGCGGGCCGCGGTCGGCCGCCAAGTGCAGCTGCAAGCGCAGGCGAATTTCCCACACAGTCTTGTAGATGTCTTTGATGTCTTGGGGCAGGTCGCATCCTTGCACAGAACCGCCGTCGGCAATGATTTTACCGCGGAGCTGGTCGTTCCAGAGGCCGCGCTCTTCCAATTCCTGCACCCGGTGTTTGTTCCACACGACGTGCTCGCCAGAGAGCACACGGCGCACAAAGACGTTCGAGTGCGGAGGCTCGAACGACTCGAAATTGCCCAGGATCTGAGCAGTCGTGGCAGTCGGCATGTAGGCAATCAGCTGTGAGTTTCGTAGCCCATACTTGGCGATCCGCTGGCGGAGCGAGTCCCAGCGGTCGTCCGTCTGCTCCTTGCCGGGCCACAGGTCGAACTGCAGGAGCCCTTGGCTAGCGGGAGACCCGCCGAAACTCTTGTAAGCACCCTTCTCCTGTGCTAGTTCGCAAGAGGCCCAGAGCGCGGCATAGTACAGTTCGTGTGCTATCTTGACATTGAGCTTTTGTGTCTCTGTTGAATCCCATGGCATTTTCATCAAAGCCAGGACGTCTGCTAATCCGTTCATTCCTAGGGCCACCGGACGATGCAAAAGGTTGCTGCGTCTGGCCTCCTCCGTGGGGTATTCTGTAAATTAAATGTCTATGACGGTGTCGAGATTTCTGATTGCTGCACGCACGCACGACCGCAGCAACTCGAAATTAAAGGACTTGCGGTCCTCCGACACGACCCTAGGCAGCGCGACAGATGCCAAGTTACACACGCTGTGCTCGCCACACTCGCCCCCGGAGCTGTATTGAACCACTTCTGCGCACAGATTGCTTGACCTGATCGTGCCCAAGTTCTTTTGATTCGATTTTGTATTCACCGCGTCCTTGTACATGATGTAAGGCACACCGCCATTTTCAATCTGTGCACGACAGACAGCGCTCCAGAGCTCGCGTGCTTTGACAGTGCGCCTCGCCAGGCCCAGTCTCTCGGCCCGTTTGTACTGGCTCTCGAACTCCTTGCCGTAGAGGGCGTCCAGGTCACCTACGCCAGTCTCGTCCGGGCAAAAATGGCTCCAGTCCCCGTCATTCTCAACACGATCCATGAACAAGTCTGGTACTGTCAGCCCTAGAAACAAGTCTCGTGCTCGCAGTTCTTCGGAGCCAGTGGTCTTTTTAAGGTCCAGCCACTCGAAGACGTCGGGATGGTGTACTGGCAAGTAGACTGCGATCGCCCCCTTTCTCTTCCCGGCCTGATTTGCGTAGCGGGCGGTCTCGTTTAGCACTTTGCACAAGGGAATCACACCATCACTGTGTCCGCCCGTGCTGCGTATCAAGGAGCCCTTGGCCCTCACGCAGCCTAGGTGCAGACCAATACCGCCACCACCCTTGCTGATAAGAGCAACATCTTGGATCGTGTCATAGATGCCGCTCAGCGAATCACTGGAAATCGGGAGCAAAAAGCAAGAAGAAAGCTGGCCCGCTCTTTTCAGCCCGCTGTTTAATAATGTTGGACTCGCGTGAGTATAGAATTGCAATGACATGAGGTCATAGGTTTCTTTGATGCGTTTCAGCGGCTCTTTGGACTCGCGGCGGTGTAAGTGGGTACTAACTCTAAGCCAGAGGTACTGGGCCGTCTCGCATGCGCGGCCCTGGCTGTCTTCGAGCAGGTAAGATTTATTCTCGGACAGCAACCATTCGCCGTCGCAATAGGCACTCAGGCAGGCGCGAGTGGACAGGGCCAGTTTGGAACTGCCGTTGGCTACAGGGCGGGATACTCTGGCCAGTCAGATCTCGCCGTCGCGATCGGTGCCTACTCCACGGAGAGCACACAAGGCAATTCATCAGTCTCTGTCGGTCCCTATACCAGCACGCTCGGTGTACGGTCGGTTGGGATCGGCAGTACGGCTATCACGGATGCTGCCGCCCAGGAATCGGTCGCAATAGGCTACAGAGCAAAAGCAGCGAGATCGCGTACGGCATGGCACACAACAAGAAGGCCAAGCTCGTACACGCCAATGACCGCGACGCCAAGACCGGCGCCGCGGTCGTGGTTGCCCCGCAGCATGTCGCCAAGATGCCCACGCGCCCGGTTTGGGCGCAGACCATCATGACGCCCAAGCCCAACACTGCCGCGCTAGATAACACTGCCTACTTTTCGTTCATTCTCGGGAACGACTCGGCCGGCGCCATCCAGGACGCCACCCTTCGCTTCGAGATCAAGTTTGCGGCCAGCGGCACGCCGACCGACTCCCGTGTCCTGCCCGTGCCGCTTTGGTTCGACCGAGTAGAATTCTACGAAAGGGTCAGCGGGCAAGAGCTGGCTAGATACTACGGCGATGTCTTGCACTTGTTGTTGAACACCCTGAGCCAAGAGGCGTTGGCCAGCATCAACGACATGCTCAACCAGAACATGTACGTCCGCCTGAGCTCGCGCGTGTGGCGCAGCGGCGACGTCCAATGGTTCTACTTGCCGGTCGTGCACCTGTTCCTCAACGGCCTCGACATCGATTTGAGCCACCTGAGAGGAGACCTGGAGATCCGCTTCTACCCGCGCGGCTCGATCTTCGTCGAGGACCAGACCCTCAACGCCACCACCATGCCAGTCCCTTGTACCGCGATGCTAGAGGAGGTGCGCCTGATCTCCTCGTCCACGCTCATGCCTAACGGATTGCTGGTGGGCAAGCACCCGGACAAGATCGGCAAGACTGTGCGCCACCAGTACCTGGACTACGTGCAATTCATCGACCATGGCAAGAAGATTGATCCGTCGTCCAGGGTCACGGTCGATTTGGATCAGTTCAATCACCGCAGCGGAGCTTTGTTTGTGTGTACCTGCGCCGCTCGGGCCTCCAGACCGGCTACGACGCCGGCGCCGTCACCTACAACCCAGACCGCGCCTACGAAGCGACCGGGCGTCTGCTCAAGTGCGAGGCGCTCGGGGACACCGCGACGATCGACTTGGACGATGTGCAAGGGCGCAGCCAGCTTGGCCAAGGAACCCCAGTGAACGAACGCTATTTCAGGGAGCACACGGCCAACGAGATGTTCAACGAGGTCTTTGCCAACAGCAACAACGTGTACGTGATCCCGTTCTCGAACGAGTTGCGGGGCATGCTCGACGGCGAGATGGACAGCTACA
Source organism: Paulinella micropora (assembly GCA_019918135.1). Classification (NCBI taxonomy): domain Eukaryota; phylum Cercozoa; class Imbricatea; order Euglyphida; family Paulinellidae; genus Paulinella; species Paulinella micropora. Next base: position 21,174 of record WBZZ01003046.1, on the reverse strand, counting down.
AGCACTTTGTAGGAGCACGGGAACGCCTCGTGTTCAACACTGCCGCCGTACCGACCGAGACCACGCTGGAGCTGGTGCCGTCCGTCAGCATCACCATCACTAGCAGCAACCGGATGACGTTCCGGTACGAGGGCGTGGTCCTAGCAATCGCGGACGTCGACGAGGACAAGACACTGGCAGCCGTTAACTCCAGCATGTGGCACTACGAGATGTCCGCGACGGGTGCCTGGACCAATATCAACACGCTTTTGGCCAAAAACTCGTACCTCAAGAGCAAGGGCATCAAGATCTCGCTGGCGAGCAAGACCGGCACGGCCGCCAACGTCCAGGCCGCCACCGTCGCTGTGGTCGCGACTTTCACTGACCTCAATGACCAGCCCTTGATCTGCGGCAAGGACGACCTGCTGAAGTTCACGATCACGCTGGACGACCAGTCCCTGGCCGAAAGGCTCGGTGAGCAGTGGTACTTACCCAAGACCTATACACCGGGCAAGCGCGGGTTCCGCTCGGGTGTTTATGATGTCTGCATCTACTCCGCCTACTTCCGCCACTTGCACGAGGGCAACGGGCGCCTGGAGGCCGTGGCGGTTCACAACTAAAACAAGTATTTTTTATAAATTAAAAGGCTAAAGGACTGTATAAAGCAAGGAAAATGGAACCGCTAGTGGCCGCGATTGTCACCGTTACTGTGATAGGGGTGGTCAGGTGCGTGTGCATCCTGTACTTTCCGGTCAGGTGTCCGGACGAAGAACAAGTGGCGCAAGCGTAAGACAGCAACTGTTTAATAAGATTATCTACTTGGCCGAAAAACACCCTCAAGCGTTCGTTTAGATTTTGTTCGGCGGCTGGCCAGTAGCGCTGCCGCCGAGAGGCGACTGCCTGTGCCAGCTGGGGTACGAACGGGCCGGCGCTAGGGTACGGTTCGAAAAACCGCTCGGCCAGCCCCAAGCCGCCGAGGTCTAATAAAGGCAGCTGGATGTTGAAGAACAAGCTCTGCTGCTGTCGGTCGTTGCTGGTGGACCAGGCGCCGGTCGGCAAGGGCTCATACCGCACGGGGCGCACGAACTCGGTGACGAGGCCGACGAGGTCGTTGGGCAGATGCCGGTCTAACAACCGCAGCGCCAAGTGCTCCGCTGCCACCGCGCGAAGGACCTGCCGCGCCACCGGCTGCACCAGGACGGCCAGGTCGAGGAACGAGCACGACACAAAGGGAGCGGGCACACAGAAGACCTGGCCGCTGCCCTCATGCACGACGAGCTGGCTGTTGCGCGCAGTCACTGGAACACAGCTCGCCAGCAGTTCGGGTATCGTCGGCGCGATGTCGTTGAACGCGGGGCTCTTGCACCTGTGGTCGATCAGGGCGTCGACCACCCGTCGCTCGGCCTCTGTCATTTTCGAAGTCATTCCGGTTCTAGCTTTATGAAAGTGACAAGTCACTTTTCTTTTGAATTTAGGGCCCGGCCGAACCATTTGACTTGTCTCCGTTCAAAAAGCGGTGTCCGTTACTTTTCTTTTGAATCTGTGCCCGTTAGTAAAAAATAATCCTCTGTTGCCCTTTTGTAATTAAAGGACAAAAGCACAACTAGAGATGTCTTCCAGCTCCTGTGCAACTTGCGGCCACGCCACCGCCGCCCCTGTAAAGGAAAAGAAGCACAGAGCGCCGTCTGCCTATAACCAGGTAGCATTGTCACGGGACGTTATTTTGCTGGAAATCATGATTTTCTTTGTTTATAGTTCTTCAAGGACCAGATGGCCACGCCCGAAGTCCAAGGCCATGCAACATAAGGAACGCATGGCGTACATCAGCTCAAAATGGAACCAACAGAAGGCGGCTGCTCCTGCTCCTGCTTCCGCTGCACCCCCGTCGGAACAGGTATCGGCAGCGAGCGAGGCACTCCCTGCTGGACGCCCTGTCCTCGTGCGTTCGATCTAACCAGTGCACAGAACGCGAGACCAAAGGCATCCGAGAGGTGCTCGTTTTCGCTGAGGCATTTAGTCTCGCCAGTGACGTTGAACGATTCTACTAAATTCTGTGCCAGAACCCTGGACTGTAACTTGAATTTGCCCTTGATCCGTCCGGACATGGCCGGTGTCAATGAGAAGAAGCACGAAAACTTGAAACTAGAGGCATAATAGAGTAGCTCCTTGGCACCGAGACTGAGCATAGTTGCACCGGCCGCCGCTTGGATAAGCAGATTTGACGGGTTTGTGTTTGCTCTCCCGAACACTTGGTCCTCGATAACGCAGACGTCAGCGTTGTGCACTTCATCAATTGCGTTCAGGCACGCAAACAGGGACTTGGTCTTGAAGCTGTCGATGTCGTCCTGTCTGGCGATGTCTAAAACGCTGGCATACGTGACGGTGATAGCGTTGGTGCTGTTGTCCTTTGTGAGCACAACCGCACCAAGATTTCTCAGTCCCGGGTCGATTGACACCACTTTTTTCATTTTCGCTTATCTTCCTTTGTTTTAATACAAGACGAACTTTCTTTTTTTTGTTCGCACGTCCTCATACCAAGACAAGCTGACGTACACGTCGGCACTGCCTGTAGTGGTCGAGGCGGCCAGACACATCACTTCTCCGGGCCCAACGTTGATGTCCAGCTTGCTCAAGTCTAGCGATGGTGTCCTCCAGCCGCAGCCGTTTCGTGCCGCTGAGCGTCAGTGACATTTTTTTATTCTGTTAGTAGTTAGTGACCGGGAAAATAAGTTTTTTTGTTTTTGTACAAACAATGAGCTCCCTGCGCAACATTAGCAAAATGAACCTGCTGGCTAGGAGCAAGGACCGGGACAGGGTACAGGGAGTGGGCGACAGCGCCGAGTTCCGGCTGCCCTTGTCGGAGGCTATCGAGGGCCGGTACAAGCTCATTTGGGCCACGGTGCCCAACGCGCTGTACAACGTGAATTCGAAAAACAACAAGTTGTACCTAACCAACACGGCCACTGGCGACGTGACCATTACGATCCCATCGCAGAATTACACTGGTGAGACCCTGGCGGACGCGCTGCAGAGTTTGCTGATCAACGAAGGGTACGTGCAGCCCGGGCAGACGATCGGCAACACGTACCTCGATACCCACCTCAAGCTACAGTTTACGTTGAGCGCCGGCGCCGAGTTCCAGCTCTACTGCAGGCAGTCCAACACAGACAGCGCGCACGCGGTGCTCGGCTTCGAGACTTCGGCCCAGGACGCAGTGTCTCCGCTGACTCCGGGGCAGACCAGGGTCTTGCCCAACGTGGTGGCGCTAGGCCTGCCGACTAGCCTTGGCATCCGGATCAAGGAGTGCTCGAGTTTGGCCTACTCGGTCGGTGGCTTCTACGAAGTGTGGAATGGCAGTTCGGTTACGCGCGGCACCAAGGATCACTCGGCCAGCCTGATCATTCCGTTCCTGGCCTCAAGCGGTGGGTACCAGTCTAGCGCCCAGGACAGGCACGACCAGTACGTCTACTTTCCTAGCCCGGTCAAGTATCTCAACTTCCAGGTCGTGTCGCCGGACACGCGCGACAAGGTCGACCTCAAAGGAGCCGACTGGGAAATGCTGCTGAGCAAGGCGTGAATTTTTGTAATCTTCATTGAGAAGAGAAGAACAAACTTTCTTTTAACAGATGGACGAGAAAGTCGTGATACCGCGGGAGGACTCGCATGACTCGGATGACTCGGACGTAAAGCGAGAGGAAGAAAAATGGTCCTCGCGCCACGAGTCTTATTTTGCTAGCGTGGTGGACGAATGCGCGCTGCACGCGCGCCTCAACAACTCGGCTGGCTATTTTTACTACAACAAGTTCCTGATCTTCGGGCTGCTGGCTACTATCGTGCCGGCGATCTGCTCCGTTGTCGTCGGCAACTTCGGCTTCAAGGCGTGCAAAGCGGGCCGGGCCGGCTACGACTGGGTCAGTGTGACCTGCCTGATCCTGGTGGCCATCATCTCCGGCATCAACAGCTTTTTCAACTTTGGGCAAAAAGCGGAGCGCCACTTCACCTGTGAGATCCTGTTCGAGATGGTCAAGAACGAACTGTCAGTCGAAATGGCCAAGAAGAGGCGCTTTAGATTAGCAGCGGACGTGCTGCTGGTCAAGATTACCATGGCCCTGGAGAAGGTGCGTTCGAACGAGCAGGTCATACCGGGCCCGTCGCTGTGGGCGCACCGCCTGGACCGCGAGAAGCTGGCCAAAGCGCGCGCGCAGATGGTCACGAGCGGCAACCCTGTTAGGATCCACCCCAGCACGCCCGTGACGCTGGGCAGGCACTTGATCCCGATGCCTACATGACCGTGCAGACCTTGGGACACAGCTCGCAGCAGTTGGTAGCGAGGGCGGCCTTCACGAGCTCCCAGATGACATCGACCACGGGCTGGATGAGCTTGTCCACGTTATCGTCGGGACACAAGTCCACGAGCATTGCAACGAGGATCTGCTTCTTCTCCTCGCCCGTGTGGTTAGTATAGAGAGCAAGGTACTTGACCCCGTGGACAATGAGCTGCGGCACTGACTGCCAGCTAAAATCGCTGTAGCTGCGCTTGAGCTCGAGTGCGAGCTCGTGCGAGGTTACGGTGATGGACTCTGGCGACGAGGGCATCAGCCGTTGTTCGGTCTTACGTCTTTGCAACATGATTTGTCTTTGTTTTGTTTGCGATATAAGAAAAAAATATATCCTCTTTCCCCTTTATTATTAAAAGGGAGTGAATGGCCTTGCTGAAACTGGACAACCGGCAGTTGAACGAATTATGGACACCGAAGAGAAAATGCTCGTGCCGGAAGCATCGCGATTTTGTCTCTTCCCGATACGGCGTCCGGACCTGTATTCATTCTATGAAGCTTCCCCGCTGTCGTTCTGGACAGCAAACGAGCTAGACCTGAGCCGGGAACAGGCCGATTTCAAGAAACTGAGTGCAGACGAGCACCATTTTATTAAGATGGTGCTGGGCTTTTTCGCCTCGAGCGACGGCATCATCCAAGAGAACCTGGCCGCTAATTTTTTGGCTGAGGTGCAATATTCCGAAGCGAGACTTTTTTATTCTTACCATATCTTTAATGAGGCCGAACACTCGCGGACCTACAGCCTGTTGATCGACACGATCATCAGCGACCAGCAAGAAAAGGACAAGCTGTTTAATGCGATCACGCAGGTCCCGACCGTCGCCCAAAAAGCGAAATGGGCGCTGCAGTGGCTCAGCACGGCCCGGTCTTCGTTTGCCGAGCGGCTGGTGGCGTTCGCTTGTGTGGAACTTGTCCAGTTTGCCTCTTCTTTCGCCTCCATCTTTTGGCTGAAACAAAAGCACCCGGGCCTGCTGCAGGGTCTGTGCACCAGCAACGAGTTTATTGCGCGGGACGAGACGCAGCACGGCCTGTTCGCGTGCCACTTGTACAAGCACCACGTGTCGAACAAGCTGCAGATGTCGCGCATTTTCCAGATCGTGGCGGGCTGCGTCGAAGTCGAACGGAGGTTCATCAGCGAGTCGCTGCCGGTGGCCTTGCTGGGACTGAACGCGACGCTGATGGAGCGCTACGTCGAGTTTGTGGCCGATGGCCTGCTGCAGAACTTGGGCCTGAGCGAAAAGCTGTACGGGGTGGCCAAGTGCCCTTTGCCCTTCATGGAACAACTAGGTGTAGTAGGCAAGACCAACTTTTTTGAGGAAAGAGTGAGCGAGTACGCGCTGGCGCCGGCCAAGGAGCCCGAATGGGGCCTAGACCAGGACTCCTAGCCATTGATGGTGTCTGGCATCTCTACGATCGTCTCTTCTAGTGCAGCTTCGGCGTGGGCGGCTGCTTCGGCTGCTGCCGCCTCTGCTTCCTCTTGCTGTTGGATGAGCGTCTTAACTTGCTCGCGCATCACCTTGCAATCACAGACCTTTTCACAGAGCGCAATCTGCAGCTGTAACTTCTCTCGTTCGACCGCCAGGATCCGGCGGCGGGCCAGGCAGGCGGCCAGCTCGTTCTCGTTCTCAGCTAGTGCTTGTCGCAACGCGTCCATTTTTAATTAAAAAATACAGACTCGAAAGAAAAAAAAATTATCCCGGAATCTCGGTAATAGTCACTCTACCTCTTGAATACGCAGTTGTACCACCAAGAACAAGGGTCCACGTGACAGCACCCTGTGTGTCGCCATAAGCCTCGAACCAGATATACTCATTTGCTGCCACTTCCATGATACCTGACAGGCTAGTAATGGATAACTTCCCGCTGCTGTAGAGCCCGTGGGCGCCCCCTCCTGCATGAAAATTGTATTCTGTTGATTGCGTGCTGGTGCCCGAGACGGGTCTCGTTGCATTCCTTTCGACCCAGACATCGTAATAGGCGCCACTGGTCGGCGGATTGTTGGTAGGGTTGGCCGAGGTAGTAAACTTGAACGAGCCAGTGATAAGCCACTTTCTGGGCATGCCGGACGTGTTCTGCCAGGTCGTGAAGCCGTTAGCATTGCTTACGGTGATGTTGCCGTATATGGGCGCCAGCCTCACTACGCCATCGACCGAGACCTTTCTGGAAGCTCCGCTGGCGACAGTGACGACCGTGTCACTCGTCAGCCAGTGGCCACGGTCCCAGGTGCCCAGCTCGAACTGCCCGAGGTCGTTGATCTGCACCACGCGGTCCGTGCCGGCGGAGGGCAGCGCGGTCAGCAACGTCGTTGTGATTTTGCCGCTCGTGATCGTATCCACGCCCGTGAGGCCCGTGGCAGTGGCCGACACGCCCTCGGACTCAATGACGGGCGCAAAGGTCCCCACGGCGGCCTGGGTACTCGAATTTGTCGAAGTGACAATAAACCGGTGGTAGTAATAGAATGCGGTCGAAGCAGGCGCGCTCGAGTTCAGGGTCTGTAACGTCGTGGTAAAGGAGAAGTTACCGGACCAGACCAGTGTCCAGGTACTGCCATTGTCCGACCCCACCAACGTGAAGCTTTTGGTTGAGCTACCGAGAGAAGAGGTATTAGTCAACGCGAAGCTCGTGATTCTGTAACGGCGCCGCTGGTGCTGGAGCGTAAAGTGTTCGCCGTACACGTTGCTGCCGCCCACGCTGGTAACGGCGTTGTTGGTCGTGTTGATACTCCCGTCCGAGTTGTAGTTGCCGAGGCTAGTCCAGCCATTGGCAGCGACGCCATCGAAAACTCTGTAGCTCTCTTGGCCTACAACTGTGGAAGAGTGGCTGAGCACCCAGTTAGGGTCTGTAGTAGGCGTATAGGCCGACATGGAAGTCCAGGTCGGCAGCGCCACCGAGCCAGAAGTCACGACCGTGGTGGAAGTGCTCTGGGTCACCATCTGCCCTGCAGAAGTCAGGCTCAGAACGGCGGTCTGGGCCGGCGTGGGGGCTGGTAACAACGAGCTGGCCGCAAGCTGGCCCGCCGAGTCCAGCGTGACCAAAGACGTCGAGCCGGGCAGGCTGGCAGGCACTCTGACAGAAGAGGCGGCTGGCTGCCCTCCGCTGGACAAGGAAACGAAGGACGTGTTGGACGGCAGCGCGCTAGGCAGACTCAGCGCGACCGCCCCGGTGCTCGCGATCGTGGAGGTGCCGATCGTCAGCGGCGACGTGTGTGCGTGCGACTCCGGGGTCGAGCCGAACACGATATAGCCATCAGCGTCGATCGCGAATGCCTGTTTCCCTGTCCAAAACCTGGGCTTGATCTCCGCGATGCGTATATACCCATTTCCGCCCGCGTTGACAGAGCGATTCTATGACAAAGCGGTAGACTTTGTAGTAGCCCTGGCTGGTGAGCGTGAAGGTTCTGTAAATCTCGCTGGTTAGCCAAGTAGGCATGTCGCTGCCGGAACGATACAACTCTGTCCAAGTGGCAGGGGTAGCGGACGCTTCGTTAGAGCCAAACACTGCTATGCGCCGCGGCCAGGTAGAATACTGGTAGGTAGGATCACCACCTGGGTGCAGGCGCGGGTACCAGTCAAAGTCCTTCAGGCGCATGCTAGTCCCGTCCACGAGACGCAGCTGAACCCAATCTCCCTGTACCCCGTTAGTTGACTGCACAGTGTAACAGAGACCAGTGACGAGCGATGCAGTGTAGACTCCGCTGCTGTTGTAAAATATCTTGCCTAAAAAGCCCGTGTCACCTGTGGTAATATTGTCAAACATTCTCCACGGCTGCCAAGTATCGCCATAACCTGTTTCATAAGCATAGGCTGACACGGCCCATGTGACGCTGTTAGACGAGGCGTTGCTCGAGACAGGGAACGAGTACGGCGTTAACGAGGTCGCGGCGCCCGTGCCCGAGTTGCCGCTGCTGTCCAGTGTGACCAGGGCCGTCTGTCCGGCGGAGGGCAGAGACAGTGGCAGCTTCAGCGCAGAAGCACTTAGCAGGTCTGCGTAGGCCTTGTTGGCAGCGTCAGTGCTGACGAGCGGCGCCGCTATGTTCTTGATCGCGGGGCACGAGGTGTGGTCAAAGCCAAAGTGGTTGATTCCGCACCAGCTAGAACTAACCATTCGTCAAAGGTGGGGGTATCACTTTTTCCGAAATTTTTCAAGACTTTTAGGAACTTTCAGAAAACTTGTGCAAATGAATGGGAATTCAGTATTTAGTTACATAACATACTAAAATGATATTAAAACATGTTTTTATTAATAGTCAACCACTTGGACTTCACCTCCGGAGTTGGACCGAAACCGGTCTGACACTATAATTTTTCTACTTTTTTTTCATGCCGGCGACGGCAAGACCATGCTGGAAACAAGCGACAACCACGCACACCTTGCTTTGATTGTTTTGTTTTATTTGTTTTTAGTATTTTCCTACATTATGAGCTGCTTTCACCTTTAAAAATGTCCTGCCGCCCGCTGTGGGAGGGGGATTCACGTTGGGGGGGGGGGGAGGGTTTGTTTGATGCGAAGGTTACATCAAGCAAAAAAAATTCTAATTTTCGGTTGCAACGATAGAAAATCGTAGCGCATGCACCTGCAAAAGAAAAAAAAGTCACAACACGCAAAATCTCTTACATATTAAGAAATAACCATGATAACATATGCTTGTAATGTTACCAATATAAAATGACTACATCAGGACCTTTGTGCGTGCAAGGGTTGCAGTATTTCCTTGCTTACTTGCGAGGCGACATCAATGGGTCGTCGTCGTCAGAGCTATCAGAGCTATCAACATCTGCAGGCCACTCACATAACTGACACTTGTCTCCACCTTCAGCGTTATGGCAAGAACAGCAGGGGCAGTCCCACGGATTCGGGCCTGGCTGGTTTGCGCCTTGCACCTGATTGCCCCTGCGTTGAGATGGCAGCGCCTGCTTGGAATCAGCTGAATTTCGCGCGCGCTTGCGTCCGCGTCCACCTGCTGCTCGACGCGCGCGGCGACGTCCGCGCTGACGGCTTGGTTGGCGTACTCGTCTACGAGGCACACTGACAGTTGAGTCTGAGTCATCCTGTTCACCTACTGTAAATAATAACACAATGCGACTAGTTTTTGCAAAACGTATTGCAGATATAGCATGAAATACCGTTGACTTCTTCCTCTGAGCTAGAAGAAGAGTTCCCAGATAGCGCGGGTTCGGGTTCTGCAGCACCAGCTAGTTTGGCATCCACTTCTTCCTCTAACCCACAGTCACAGCTTTGAAAATGATTCCATGCTTGGTCAACCAGCTGCGCCTTTTTAAACTGTTTCCGGTCGCCGTCTTGCGTTGGAACACCGTGCATTCTAAGCCAGTCCTTTAGCTCCTTGACTACCATTTGGCTGGATGCAAATGCTTGCTTGTCTTGAGACGATGTAAGCAAAGTGAAAATTTTGCGCCACGGATGAGAGACATTTGCAAAAGCCAAATCCTGCTCCTTCTTTTCTTCCTCAGTCAGCTCCCTTGCACCACGCCATCGCGGGTGAGCTGGAGGCCGTCCATCGTTGACAAAATATGTACGTGGCAAAGAAAGAAGCTCATCAGGTGTTAAATGGGTAAGAGCGTTTATTTTTTCTTTGCGGTTAGGAGGCAACTCCATCCAGTTCATCGGCAGCTCATCGATAAGTCGGAACTCGACTCTCCATTCCTTTCCCTTCGCATCAACACATGACATATGAGCAGGGCGTCCGGGCAGACCACCGTCGAAGTATTTGCCATCAACTTCCACTCTTGTCAGGTTTCCCGCCGCCAACATCTCCTCCACATGTGCCCGCTCGTCCGGCCCTAGGTACTTGCCCAAAGAACGAATATCCTTTTTCAAACGTGGGTTGACGAAGTAGCCCACAGGAAGCTTGCGAGGCAGATTAGTCGCTGCAATACATCCAACGCACCGGTATTGCAATACATACAACACATGCACGTGGGGGGGGGGAGGAGAAATTTATATAATACAGTACCGGGGCGCTGAATGAACAGTTTAACTGGTGCTCCTAGGGGATTATCCTTCTCTCCATGAAATTCCTCCTGTGCGTCTCCCATCGTCTTGAACTCCGCAGTCGGTAACTCGTCAGGATCCTCATTCTTGGTGATGCGCCAGGCCAGAGGCTTGCTGTAATGCTTGAAGCTCTTATTCATGCATGGACTGAAATGAGTCATCCAGTCGTAATTGCAAGCAAGAACAACCAACACGAATTGCGATCTTTTTTGCTTGAAGGCAAGGATAAGTTTCAACAAAGCTTGAGCGATGTTAGTTGTAAGGAAGGTGCTCTTCCACCCAATATCCATCACTCTGAACTGCTGATCATTCCCGTCATGGCCGTGCCCAGGAGGCTTGCGATGAGACTCTGCTTGCCAACGGATACCGCAGTCCACAACATTAAGCCCGATGAAGCCTAGCATAGCCCACGCAGTGTTATCCCCGGCGCCGTCCCATTCCAGAAATAATTTCCATGCTGGCATAGTACGAGGATGCCAAAGCTCCCAATGCAAAAGTGATGCAAGCATAGTAATATTGCTGTTCACACCATGCTCTGCGGCTTCCAGGTACGTGAAAATGAAGTTAGTATCGGTAGTGAAACAAGTCTTGATACCGACGCAAAGGCGAAAAACCATTTTGCCTTTGAAATCTTTAGCATTACGGCGGCAAGATGGAATCCTCACAGGCGGCTTCATGTCTGCAGATATAACAGTAGCATGGAAGTCTTCTGGCGCAGCCTTCTTGCGTTGCATGCTCGCCACGCGGCAGGTCCTGTGAATTTTGTGGTGAAGGCGGCTACGGCGGCGCCAAGCCTGAACATCCGCTTCACTCTTGAAACCTTGGGAATGCTGAGCCGCAAGATCCGTGCAGGTATCACATTTTGCAAAGTCTCCCGCTGCAGCACAAGCATGTAGTGAGTAATGTTGAAGGCTAGCGATTCTTTCTCATCGAACAGTCAACTTTGCAACATATATATATTATCTTGAGCTTGAAAAGAACGGGAATTGAATATAGGTTCAATGAAATAACACAAGTTCAAATGTCATTATATACTTATATGCATATTACCTCGTACAAACTTGATATTCGGAAAATCTGCTCGCCAAACCTTGTTGATTGTATTGTCTGTTGGAGGATTATCAGGATTAACTCGCTTAGAGTGACCAAACCGTAGACACACTTCTTGCCAGTTGTCCCGAACATACTTTTGCACTCCGGCGTCCTCAGCCATTTCTTGTAGCCTCCATATGCCGTCACTGCATATCTCGGGATGACTGTCTGTGAATTTTTCACAAAGCAAAACCGTAACCAGATCTTCCGTGCAGGAACTGCTGTTGACTTTCTGGCAAAGACCTTCATGTTGTTGGTAAGAAGCTTGTGTGCGCGAGATAAAACTCTGTTGCTGACGCCGTGGATGCGCTGCCAAGCTGTTCTGCAGACCGGCTCCGTTTGATACATGTATTGAAACGAGCCAGTTTTAGTTTGAAAGGATTCAAGCTGAGCAGCTGTCCAAGTGTAAAGCTCACTTACTGAAGACGATGCATTCTTCGCTCGTGTGTGTAGCACATCACGCGTGTCGATGAATGCGTAATACTTCCACTTCTGACAGCAAACAGACTTGACTTCTCTATTCAGGTCTGCGAAGGTCATCCCCAACAATTTCTTGAGCGCTTGCGGTCTCTGCAACCTCACGTATCCTTTGGTGCGGCTTTTGATGTTGTAGGGCCGAGTGGGATTCTTGCGTGGTCGTTGTAGAGGAAGTGGTGACAATTTCATCAGGTCACACACCAGCTCATTTGATTCCATCAGCTTGTCGTAGTCGCACAGAATACTGGATTCCGCACCCGCATATTCTTCGTGGATCAGAGGGGGGAGCCATCTAGGATCGGTAGGATCGGTAGGTTCATGGTAGCACTGCGAATCAGTATCCGAATCATCTTCGTCGACGCTCTAAACAAACCAGAATGACTACCAACTTCCGCAAGCAAGCAAAAGAAAAATAGAATTACCAGAGAGCCGGTAGGAGCATATAGTCTCGCGCTGCTATCTTTGAGCTTGACCGGAATACTCTGTGGCTCCTCCCTCTGGTCCACGTCAGCATCGATGTCAAAACCAACTACCTATAAAGCAGAAGCTGCCTAGTGATTGATTTCATTTATTTATTACCTTCTTACTACGAGAGCTTGATTTTTCCAGCACAACTGTAACGTTAGAGCTCTCCCTTCGCAGAAGAGTATCCTGACTTTCTGAAACAGAAGTAACGCTGTTGAGAAGCTTCATTTTCTGCTCCGTCGTCATAGATGAAGATCTTGACACCGGCTGCGAAGTTGCATCAGAAGTAATACTACTAACTGAGTTTAAAATCGCAAGCTTCTCTTCGTGCTTCAATGAAACTGATTTAAAAGGAATTGGATGCTCTTGCTCAGGAACGATGAAACACACAGGGCCGTTGTCAGTCTCGTACCAAAAGACTGGAATTTTAGCGCGTTGCTTGGCAGCTTGTTTCAGCCAGACCGGGTATGCATCGCTCGGTAGAACTAAACATTCGACAATCTTGGGGGTATCCCTTTTTCCGAAATTTTCCATGAAGTATATGGACTTTTTTGAAAACGTGTGGAAATGAAAGGAAATGAATTCCCTGATTGCAGAACATATAAAAATAATATTAAAATATGTTTTTATTAATTGTAATACACTTTAACTTCATCTTCAGAGGTGGGCAGGAACCGGTCCGACACGGTAATTTTTCTACTTTTTCGTAGTCCCGGCTACCATGAATCTATGATGATAACAATGCCGAACATGCAGAATTTGCTTTTACTGTTTATTCTTGCTTATATTAAGCATTTTACTATATTAAGACATGGTTTTACCTTCAAAAAATTCTGTTTGCCCGCTGTGACGTACGCTGGTACGTAGAGGGGGGAGGGGGGGGGTGGGGGGGGGGAATGGGTCGGAGGGAGGACGCTTCACATCAGATTCTGGTGCATTATCAGAGTTAAACAAATTTCTAATTTCAGTTTTTAGAAGAAGCGTTACAGTTGCAGTTGCCCTAGACAAAAACCATTATGAAAAAGTCGGACCCAGAAAAATTCATTCAAAAAAAATAATCACATACGACCACGTCCACGTCCACGTCCACGTCCACCCGCAGCACGACGTGCGCGGCGACGTCCGCGCAAACGGATTCCTGAGTTACGCATTCTCCAACTTGCGTCGGAGCGATCTGAATCATCTACAATATGGATAGCATCATGTTAAGGAGGAGAAGAACAAGAAGAAGAAGAAGAAGAAGAAGAAGAAGAAGAAGAAGAAGAAGAAAACTAATACCATGCTTTTCTTCCTCTGAACCAGAAGATCGATCAGACGATGAGTCAGTTGATGAACTGGAAGATGAAGTATCAGATAAGTCGTCCTCTGAATCTGCCACTGGTTCTGCAGGCTGAGCAGCACCAAGCTCTTCTTCCTCAGGGAACCCACAGTCGCATCGTTCGAAATGGTTCCACGCTTGTTCAATAAGCTCTGCCTTCTTGAACTGTTTCCGATCGGAGTTTTGCGTTGCAACACCATGCATTCTCATCCATGATTTCAATTCGCTAACTACCATCTGCTTGGACGCAAATTGCTTTTTTTCCTCTGACGATCTTAGCAACGTGAGAATTTTCCGCCAAGGCTCAGAAGCATTTCCAAATGCTAAATCCTGCTCCTGCTTTTCTTCGCTAGTAAGCTGTCTTGCACCACGCCATCTCGGGTGAGCTGGAGGACGTCCTTCATTAACAAAATAAGTGCGTGGTAAGGACAGCAGCTCTTCATCGGTCAAACGCGTAAGTGCGTTCATTTTCTCCTGTCGTTCTTGAGGCAACTCCATCCAATTTACAGGTAGCTCGTCGATCAATCGAAATTCTGCTCTCCATTCCTTGCCTTTTGCATCGACACAGGACATATGAGCAGGACGGCCGGGCAGGCCGCCTTCGAAGTAATCTCCATCCACCTCTACTCTGGTCAAATTTCCACCTGCTAACATTTCCTCCACATGTGCTCGCTCATCCGGCCCTAGGTATTTAGTAGCCAAAGCACGAATATCCTTCTTCAGGCGCGGATTGACGAAGTAGCCGACTGGAAGCTTGGGAGGCATGTCGGTCGCTGTCATAAATAGAGAGAGAGATAGATAGATAGAACGAGAGAAAGAGAGAGAGAGATATATATATATATATAGAGAGAGAGAGAGAAAGAGAAAGATAGATAATATTATTACCGGGGCGTCCGATAAACAAATTGATCGGTTCTCCTCTGGGATCATCACGCACTCCATGAAAATCCTGTGCGTCTCCCCAAGTAGCGATCTCTACAGTCGGCAAAGCGTCAGGATCTTTCTTGGTGATTCTATATGCCAAGGGTTTGTTGTAGTTTTTGAAACTCTTGTTCATACACGGGCTAAAATGAGTCATCCAGTCGTAGTTACATCCGAGAACAACCAGCACATGCCTCTTCTTGTGCTGCTTCTTGAATGCAAGAATGAGCTTTAATAACGCTTGAGCGATGTTAGTTGTCAGGAAGGTGCTCTTCCACCCGATATCCATAACTCGAAATTCCTGATCATCTCCATCGTGCCCGTGCCCTGGTGGCTTGCGATGTGACTCTACTTGGAAACGGATTCCTCTGTCAACGACATTGAGCCCAAGGAAACCCAGCATCGCCCACGCGGTGTTATCACCAGCTCCGTCCCACTCAAGATATAATTTCCACGCTTGCATTGTGCGAGGGTTCCAAAGTTGCCAATGTAAAAGTGCGGCAAGCATAGTAATGTTGCTGTTCGCGCCGTGTTCTACCGCGCCTTCAAGGTACGTCAGAATAAAATGCGTATCGGTAGTGTAGCAGGTATTGATTCCAACGCAAAGGCGAAACACAATTTTTCCTTTGAAATCTTTCGCGGCGCGGCGGCAAGATGGGATCTTCACTGGCGGTTTCATATCGGCTGATATGACTGTGGCAGCAAAATCTGCTGGTGCTGCCTTCTTGCGCTGCATGCTGGCAACGCGGCACGCCCTGTGAATTTTGTGATGAAGCCTGCTACGGCGACGCCATTCTTGAGCTTCTACTTCAGTCCTGAAATCGTTAGAATGATCAGCAGCAAGCTCTGTGCAGATCTCGCATTTTGAGAAATCTCCTTCTGCAAAACAAACCTGTAATAAGTAATGATAACGAAAATATGCATAATACCTCTGACAAACTTGACGTGCGGAAAATCCATGCGCCAAACTTTGTTGATCGTATTGTCTGTCGGAGGATTATTTGGATCAACTCGTTTCGAACAACCAAACCGAAGGCACATATCTTTCCAATTCTCGCGAACATAGTTTTGGACTCCTGCGTCCTGAGCCATTTCTTGCATCCTCCATATTCCGTCGCTGCATATCTCCGGGTAACTCTCCATGAACTTCTCGCAGAGTAATACTGCTACCACATCTTCTGTTTCAGGAACGGTTGAGTAGCTTTTTGTCAAAACCTTCGTGTTATTTGCAAGAAGTTTGTGTGCTCTTGACAAAACTTTATCACCGATCCCGTAGATACGCTGCCAGGCTACTTTGCACACAGCCTCCGTTAAATACATATACTGAAACGATCCAGTTTTTGTTTGAAACGATTCAAGCTGCGAAGCTGCCCAAGAATAAAGCTCACTGAGAGACGATGACGCATTCTTCGCTCTCGTGTAAAGCACATCACGCGTGTCGATAAATGAATAACACTTCCACTTTTTGCAGCAGACAGACTTAACTTCCCTGTCCAAGTCGGCGAAGGTAATCCCCAACAGTTTTTGGAGCGCAGACGGTCTCTGAAGCTTCACTGCACCTTTCGTGCGACTTTTCATCGTGTAGGGGCGCGTTGGATTCTTACGTGGTCTGCTGTAAGGAATTGGTGATAATCTCATGATGTTATACAACAGCTCATTCGATTCCATAAGCTCGTCGAAGTTCAATCGAAGCTCGTTGGATAATTCCGCATCGTCCACGCCGACCAGAGGAGGAAGCAATCCAGGGTTGATAGATGCAGCATCACCGTTTGAATCCGTATCTGAACACTCTTCGTCGACGTTCTACGCAAACAAGATCGCTTATGAACATTAACCAGCATGAACATAGACAGGTAGAGAAAAAAAATTACCATGGAGCCAGTAGGAAGATATAGTCTAGAGCTGCTGCAGCTACTAACATCATATCCTGTAGTGACAGTAGAACTGTCTGACTGTTTCCAGCTGTCGAGGTTAGCATCAACGTCAGGAACACCTGCCTGTAAAAAAGAATCTTCTCAGTAATAATTTTCATTTATTTATTTTTTACCTGTGCATCACTCAAGCTTGATTTTTCTGTGATGACTGTAATGTCCGAGCTTTCCCTGGGCAGAAGCGTGTGGCGACTATCTGAAATTGAGGACACGCTGTCGAGAAGCTTCCTCTTTTTTTCCGGCGGAATAGATAATGACCTGGAGAGCGGTTGCTTTCCATCAGAACTAATACTGCTGACCGACGCTAAAAGTTCAACCTTTGCTTCATGAAGCAAGGAAATTGACTTAAGTGGAAGCGGATGTTCTTTCTCAGGAACGATGAAACATACATGACCAATGTCAGTCTCGAACAGGAAAACTGGGATTTTAGCTCCTTCCTTGGCAGCCTCGTTCAACCAGACCGGATGTGCATCGCTTGGCAGCGTAGCTATCGCTAGGTCTGGATTAGGCGCATAGCTGAGCAAAATCTCTTGATCTTTCGATATTGCGGTGGTGACAGTCACAATAGGAGTACCCTTGCTGACCTGACATTATTTACAACAATATTTATAGAAAAAATACAACACACGTAACAAAAACTTACATTGCATGGATGTATGTAACAACTAACATAATTTACCTTCACGTTCGGTCGGCAAGTGTCATCGTCGAGCTTGTTGAACCCTTGCGATGAAGAGTTGATGAGATGCATTGCATTCCTGCTCGATTCGTTAATGAATTTAATTGGATGCATCCCTGTTTGCAGGGAACTCCCAATTTTCATAGTGAAATGATCAGAAAATGCAGCATGATCTGCAGCACGCAAAGACTTTCCTCCTGGTTCGAGGAGCCCAAGCTGAAAAGGAGGAAGGTATTATCAGCAAAGACTCCGTAGCCACCACCACGGTGTGCCACATATATCGGCGCCTTGCTAGCCCTCAGCATGGCATACCTAAAGTTTGAAATACACATGAAAAAAATGGCAGCGCTTCCCGTTAGAGGGAATCACTAAAACAAAAAAAGGACAGAGAAAGGCTCACTGATAGAAGGCCACACACACTAGCTAGTTATACTAAAGCTAGTATCTATACTCCCCTCTTTAAACTATGCTATATAATAATAATAATAATAATAATAATAATAATAATAATAATAATAATAATAATAATAATAACAATAATAATAATAATAATAGATTTATCAGTCAATTGGCCTTTGATCCTGTCGGACATGTGCCTCCATTGGTAGCACGGGGCCGTTCGGTGACGCGGCTCCGCTCCAAAGACTCAATAATAATAATAATAATAATAATAATAATAATAATAATAATAATAATAATAATAATAATAATAATAATAATAATAATAATAATAATAATAATAATAATAGTGCTTCTCAGTCAATGGCGAATGCATTTCTGCACATGTGCCTCCATCGTCTCACCCGTGAGGGGAGTACGAAGATTTGAAGATAGGCTCTACTGACACCCCCGCAAGGCAGCTCCAAGCAACAACAATAATAATAATAATAATAATAATAATAATAATAATAATAATAATAATAATAATAATAATAATAATAATAATAATATATTGAAGAGGAAATGCAAAATCATGCCGGTCAGTTTCACAAACTTTTGTGCAGATTTTTTTCCACAGATTGTTGTGTACAGAAGAAAAGAATAGCATTCCCGCTCATTCTGAGCTGGGAAAAGAGCGGGAATGCTGTTACATCTTCTCGAAATGTCATGCTCTCAATAAAATCTCTGCACAAAAGTTTGCAAAACAGCAATCCAAAAACGAGTTTCATCGAATTGCTGGTTTGTGAAAAATAGATTAAGCTGGGTCGTGCAATGTTAGGAAATGACATTTATAGCTTCAACAAACACGTTGCAGCAGAAACATGCAAGGGATGACATGAGTTGAGAGTACGTACTAGGAAGGAAATGCAAAATCATGCCGGTCGGTTTTCACAAACTTTTGTGCAGAGTTTTTTCCATAGATTGTTGTGTACAGAAGAAAAGAATAGCATTCCCGCTCATTCTGAGCTGGGAAAAGAGCGGGAATGCTGTTACATCTTCTCGTAATGTCATGCTCTTAATAAAATCTCTGCACAAAAGTTTGCAAAACAGCAGTCCGAAAACGAGTTTCATCGAATTGCTGGTTTGTGAAAAATAGATTAAGCTGGGTCGTGCAATGTTAGGAAATGACATTTATAGCTTCAACAAACACGTTATAGCAGAAACATGCAAGGGATGACATGAGTTGAGAGTACGTAGGAAGGAAATGCAAAATCATGCCGGTCGGTTTTCACAAACTTTTGTGCAGAGTTTTTTCCACAGATTGTTGTGTACAGAAAAAAAGAATAGCATTCCCGCTCATTCTGAGCTGGGAAAAGAGCGGGAATGCTGTTACATTTTCTCGAAATGTCATGTTCTCAATAAAATCTCTGCAAAAAAGTTTGCAAAACAGCAATCCAAAAACGAGTTTCATCGAATTGCTGGTTTATGAAAAATAGATTAAGCTGGGTCGTGCAATGTTAGGAAATGACATTTATAGCTTCAACAAACACGTTATAGCAGAAACATGCAAGGGATGACATGAGTTGAGAGTACGTAGGAAGGAAATGCAAAATCATGCCGGTCGGTTTTCACAAACTTTTGTGCAGAGTTTTTTCCACAGATTGTTGTGTACAGAAAAAAAGAATAGCATTCCCGCTCATTCTGAGCTGGGGAAAGAGCGGGAATGCTGTTACATCTTCTCGAAATGTCATGCTCTTAATAAAATCTCTGCACAAAAGTTTGATAATAACACGACCCTTTTTCCACACGTTCAAATTTCAGACCGGCCCGAGAAAAATTTTAAGGTTGAAGGCGCTGACTGGTAGTTATGTCTTTGGAATTCAACTCATTTTGCTCGTTTGTCAACGTGTAGGATCACTTTCTGACTCTGGCATGTCTACGAAGCACATTGCCAAGACTCTGCAAGCGATTCTCAAAAATTCGCGTGGGGAATTGTTCCTTAAAATCAACGGGTCTGCAGACGTGCTGCCCTTTGATTGTGTGGAGATTCCCCACGCCGTCTTTTGCAAGCATGATCTGGTATATGCTTGCTCACTTACTTACTTACTTATTTATTTAATGTGCAACATGCAGGGCAAAGGCGATTTGGAGGAGTTGGTCCGCGGCTTCAGCTACACCTGGAATGCACAAGGTATTATGTATGTATGTATGTATTTATAATGCATGCATCGTAGGGATCCTGCTCAAGAATAAGCCTGTGCCCTGGGACGACGGATTGGGAGAAGCTCCTCCCGCAAAAAGGCAGAAGAGACAGGAGAAGGAGAAGGAGAAGGAGAAGAAGGAGAAGCAAAAAAAGAAGGACAAAGGGAAGGAGAAGGAGAAGGAGAAGAAGAAGGAGGAGGAGAAGAAGAAGAAGGAGGAGAAGAAGAAGAAGAAGGATGAAAAGGAGAAGAAGGAGGAGGAGAAGAAGAAGAAGGAGGAGGAGGAGGAGAAGAAGAAGAAGAAGGAGGAGGAGGAGAAGAAGAAGAAGAAGGAGGAGGAGCAGAAGAAGAAGAAGGAGGAGAAGAAGAAGAAGAAGAACAGGGAAGGAGGAGGAGGAGGAGGAGAAGAAGAAGAAGAAGGAGGAGGAGGAGAAGGAGAAGAAGGAGGAGGAGAAGAAGAAGAAGGAGGAGGAGGAGGAGAAGGAGGAGGAGAAGAAGAAGAAGAAGAAGGAGGAGGAGGAGAAGAAGAAGAAGGAGGAGGAGGAGAAGAAGAAGAAGGAGGAGGAGGAGAAGAAGAAGAAGGAGGAGGAGAAGAAGAAGAAGGAGGAGGAGGAGAGGAAGAAGAAGAAGGAGGAGGAGGAGGAGAGGAAGAAGAAGGAGGAAGAGGAGAGGAAGAAGGAGGAGGAAGAGAGGAAGAAGATGGAGGAGGAGAAGAGGAAGAAGAAGGAAGAGGAGGATGACCAGCTGAGTGGGTTTCCCCCTCTGGATTCGGGGAAGGTTCGCGTGTGGGCCCACAAAGGAATTTTCACATTCCTATCCGGATTAGATTATCAAGACTGGTATTATTATTATTATTGTTATTATTATTATTATTATTATTATTATTATTATTATTATTATTATTATTATTATTATTATTATTATTATTATCATTATTATTATTATTATTATTATTATTATTATTATTATTACTGGATACTGTAGCATAGTTTACAGAAAGGAGTTAGTTACTAGCTTTAGTATAGTTAGCTAGTGTGTGTGGCCTTCTATCAGTGAGCCTTTCCCTGTCTTTTTTTTTCGAGTATAATCCCTCTAACGGGAAGCGCTGTCATTTTTTTTTAATTTCATACTGTTATTATTATTATTATTATTATTATTATTAGGGAGTACATAGGCCATCGGTCCCTTTCCATGGGCTGATTGGTTTTAAAGCTCCTAGAGTAATGTTCTATGCCGTCACTTCCTTTATTCCACCGATTGGTGTGGAGACTTTCCTTATGGAATGGAGGACTGGATGCACATGGCCTTTTGGCTCAGCAATTGGCAGGAGATACATTATTATTATTATTATTATTATTATTATTATTATTATTATTATTATTAT
>WBZZ01003045.1:80000-83327 GCA_019918135.1 Paulinella micropora | reverse complement strand
AGCGGGCTGCACGGGGGGTGCCCAGTATGTAGAGATGCAGAGGGAGCTTCGCAAGCAGGGGTTTGGCTACTGGGTGCTCGACGTGGAAGTCGACGAGCCCCAGGGCGAAGCCTCAAGCGGTGAATCTCCCTTGGCGGAGTGGGGCGGGATGCGGGAGCTGGAGGAGCTGGGGCGGAGGGTGCAGGATGGGCCGTGGAGGGTGGCGGAGGGCTCCAGGCGGGCTCAACCGAAGCGCAGGCATCGGCACCAGCTTCGTTCTTCCCAATTTGTGAAAGGCTTCCCACTGAGGGTGACCTCACATAATTGGCAAGGCAAAGTGGGTGCGGATAGCCCAGGCTTTGGGGATGGCCGGAGCACTACAAGGAGCGAGGCTGGGTGATCGTCGGAGTCCAGGAGCACAACCTATCGTCGCAGAAGGTGGAGAAGCTCCAAGTCGACGGCTTCGCAGTCCTCGGCAAAGCGGCTGCAACTGGTGCGGGCTCGCGTCTCTTGGGGGGAGTCTTGACGTTGGTGGCCAACTATCTGGCACCGTGCGCTAACATTGTACAGGCGCCTGTTCCACACCCACAGCAATTGTGGGTGAGGCTGTCGTCTGGGAGCGCGACGGCGTCGGATGTGTTCGTCGGCAACGGCTACTTCCCCAAGAAAATCAACGAGAGGAATCTATTGCAGCCTATGAGGCGTGGCAGGCGGCCGTCTTCTACTTCGCCACCAAAGGTCATGTGGTTACGGTTGGTGATGCTAATGCTAAGCTGGGGCCCGCCAGAATAGCGCGGGAGGAGGGAGTGGTGGGCCCCTTTGGCGAGATAGATGAGAGGGGTAGAGGGGTTAGGAGTGAGCATGGTGAGTTGCTGGCTGCGATGCTTGTTGCCACGGGGTTGCGCAATCTCAGTGGGT
This sequence comes from Paulinella micropora, assembly GCA_019918135.1. Taxonomy (NCBI): domain Eukaryota; phylum Cercozoa; class Imbricatea; order Euglyphida; family Paulinellidae; genus Paulinella; species Paulinella micropora. Next base: position 82,430 of record WBZZ01003045.1, on the reverse strand, counting down.
TTTCGCAACCACGGGGGGACAAATATTGGTGGTCTAGGCAGGAAAATGTAGGTGGACGAAGGCATCTGCTGGATTACATCTGCGTCTCTTCCGAGCTGGCGGAGGAGGCGAGCTTCGGCGTCGACGAGGTAGACCTTGATACCGACCACAAAGCTGTGTGGGCGGAACTGGTCTGGGGGGGACAGCCACCCCCCAAAAAGCAGGTTAAGAGGTACAAAGCATTCAAGGCAGAGCGCTTGATAGGCAGGGTAGTTGAGGGTAAGGAGAGTGAGCTGTCTAAGCTTAGGTTGAAGTACGACGAGACCTTTGCAGCTGGTATATCGGGGCTGTTGCCAGATGGCCTCCCAGATCTATCAGCAGTGGAGGACCCGGATGAGCTTCAGCAGGAGGTAGATAGGGTCGCTAGCTTAGTGGTCCGAGCTTTCACGGGCGCAGCCGCGAAGGTCTTGGGAGTTCGGGTGATTAGGCCAGGGTTTACTAATGCATGGTTTGATGAGAGTCTTAGGGAAGCGATTGCGCGACGGAGAGAGGCATACGGCCTCTGGCGAAGGAATGAGGCCAACCGAGAGGCCTGGCAAAGATATAAAGAAGCGAGGAAGGCGGTCAGAAGGTTATGCAAGGAGAAGAAGGAGCAAGCGTGGAAGCGGGTCCAGAATGACACCGCTGCCAACTTCAGGAGCGCTACCATGGCCACGTGCTGGAAGCTGTCAAAGCGTTTGGGCAGGGTTCGTCGGTCCAAACTTCTGCTCCTGTTCGGAAGCCCGATGGCACTCTGGCATGCACACTCCGGGAAAAACTACAAGAATGGGAAGAATACCGCCGACGTATGGTGGTCCCCAAAGAAAACCAGTTTTTGGAGGATGCATGTGTAGAGGAAGTCGGTTCCGGTGAGGAAGCAGCGCGGATTGAGCCCGAGCGGAAGGCCCGCGAAACCTTCCAGTATAACGACAACCTGCGCGACCAATTCGAGGCCATGGCGCAAGCCGAGGAGATCCGGACTGAGACGGGCCCGCTGGACTATGATTACACCGAGAAGGAAGTGGAGCTCTGCCAGGAAAATCTCCAGAATCACAAAGCGTGCTCACCGGATAAGATCAAGAACGAGATGCTCAAGTACGAAGGCACGCGGATTGTGAGCTTTCTGGTGCGCTTCTTCAACTGGTTGAAATCGTGCGAATACACCCCCAGCGACTGGGGCAAAGCGATTATCGTCAACATCCCAAAAGGAGGCGACCCACCCGATCCGGAAAATTGGAGAGACATCGCGATTCTGAGCTGTCTGGGTAAGATGTATCTGTCCCTTATGGCGGCGAGGCTTACGGCTTTCATCGATCAGCCGGGCAGGCTTCGCCCAGAGCAGGGTGGGTTCCGGCCAAAACGTAGTACGGGGGACCAGATTTTTGTCCTTAAGGAGCGTCTGCGCCTTAGACAACAAGCTGGCCTCCGTTCTTTCGTTTTGTTCGTGGATCTGAGAAAGGCATTCCCTACGGTTTGGCGGGCCGGGTTGTTTCAGAGGCTAACCCAGATGGGGGTACAGGGCAAGTTCTATCGCATTCTGCGGCGTTTTTACCGAAGAACGTCATCGCGAGTGCTAGTCGATGGCGAACTCACTGGTGAAGTGCTGGAAGAGATGGGAGTTCAGCAAGGGTCGCCGTTGTCACCGTCGCTGTTCAACGTCTTCATGGATGAGCTAACGGTCCGAATCGCGAAAGAGTTGGAGATCGAGGACCTCAACCGCATCGAAGACATACGGACCCTGCTTTACGCCGACGACGTTGCGGTTATTGCGCATAGTGTCACGGAGCTTCAACAGATTGTAAATGTCGTGGCGACATTCGTGGAGGACTATCGGCTTGAAATCAACCTGAAACCGGGCAAGACGGAAGTCATGCCGATATACGGGCACACCAAGTCAAAAAAGTCGCCCCCATGCGTGAGGTTCCGGGGCAAGGTTCTCAACGTCACCGACCACTACAAATACCTGGGAGTTCTGCTCACGGACACCCTCTCCGATAAACCGCAAGCGAAGCGGGCGGCGGAAATCACTGTAGCGGGAACGGCTGCCTACTACCCCCTCTGGATTGCCCACGAAGTTCCAGCGCGTCTTCGGCTGATGAATTGGCAGCAAATGGTTGGCGCAAAGTTGCTTTACGCATCGGCTTTTTGGGATCTGCCGGGCGCCAACAAGCTGAGTAAGCTGGAGGGCGCGTTGGTAGCGCCCCTGCGGGTCATCTTGGGTGTTGGTACGCGCACAAGCGGCTGCATCACCAGGGGTTTAGGCCGCACGCCGAGTTTTAGCATCCTTGCCAAGGCGGCCCGGCTTCGGTTCCTAGGGCGCATCGAGTTACTGGGCAACACAGCGCTAACACGCAGGCTTTACAACACGGGTCGGTGCAAATGGAAGGAAGATACGGAAGATTTGATCTTAGC
>WBZZ01003045.1:62500-67500 GCA_019918135.1 Paulinella micropora | reverse complement strand
AACCAGAAAATTGAGGTCTTTGTCCCATTGGCGCCGTTTGCGCACACCAGAGGGATTTAGCGGCTAATATTTGGTGTATCTGACACTTCTTGATGAGCTCTATTCGAAAATATAAAAACCGTGGTGCCGGGTGGCGTAAAAACCAGGAAATGCAGGCTTTTGCGCCACCAGGCGCCGTTCGCGCACACCAGAGGGAGTTTGAGGCTCATGGTTGCTTTACCCGACACCTCTCGGTGACGATCCAAAAGTTTTGGCGCCGGGTGGCACAAAAACCAGAGATTTTAGGTTTTTGTGCCACCAGAGCTTACACTTGCGTTCTGCTGGTACCTCCGGCAATTGAACGTACCCTGTCGACGGGGAAGGGGGGGGTCCGGGGGCCTCCCCTCGGAACCCCAGCCCGGCATTTGTACGTACCGCACGCGAATTAGCCGGCACCAAAATGAATGGCTGGGAATGCTCCAAGGCTCTAAGAGTTGTGCCGGAATGGTTATGCCGGTTACTTTCGGCAATGGAACGTACCCTGTCGACTGTGGAAAAGGGGGGCCCAACCCCCCGGGAACCCGAGCCCCGCAATCGTACGTACCCAAAGCGACTTTGCCTGCACCGAAATGAATGGCTGAGATTGCTCCAAGGCTGTAAAAGTTGCGCATATGAGAATTAGAGGAAAAGCGACCTTGGAGAGAGAGAGAGAGAGGGGGGGGGGGGGGGGGGGGGGCGCGAGAAGCGCACCGCAAACCATCCTTTTTGGTGTTGGCGCAGCCCCTTATTATTATTATTATTATTATTATTATTATTATTATTATTATTATTAGTAGTGGTAGTAGTAGTAGTAGTAGTAGTAGTAGTAGTAGTAGTAGTAGTAGTAGTAGTAGTAGTAGTAGTAGTAGTAGTAGTAGTATTCATGCGGCAACGTTTTGCAAGAGGTTGTTGGGACTGCGGAATAACCTCGGCTTAGTGTAGTCTTGCCCTCAGGAGCTCCATCGGTGGCCCCTATAATCAGTCGAGAGACTGACTAGGTGGGGATGGAGCACCTCGAACAAGGGCATGAGCCTCAGCTGCATCAGTATGCCTTAGTGTTGACTGTGATATATTTGAGGGTAACACCTGATGATAAAAACTTAGTCACGCTTGTTTATCAGAGCTCCAGCCCAATGGCCTTACGGCGTTAAACTGTGATGCCAACTCAAGACCATTTGGTGGATGATGCTGGGGAGGAGGGTGTCGAAGATCTTAAACTCCGCTATGCCGGTTGATAGCCCGTGGACCCAGCGGATACCAAATTGTTATGGGTGGGGTTTTGAGGTAGTTCTAGCAACCATGCTTGGTGTACGCACTTGCACATGCGGCAACGTTTTGCAAGAGGTTGTTGGGACTGCGGAATAATCTCGGCTTAGTGTAGTCTTGCCCTCAGGAGCTCCATCGGTGGCCCCTATAATCAGTCGAGAGACTGACTAGGTGGGGAGGGAGCACCTCGAACAAGGGCATGGAGGCTCATGTCCGGAAACGGATCGTGCCATCAGCTGCATTCGTATGCCTTAGAGGAAGTATTATTATTATTATTATTATTATTATTATTATTATTATTATTATTATTATTATTACTATTATTACTATTATTACTATTATTATTCTTATTATTATTATTATTATTATTATTATTATTTAGGGAGTACATAGGCCATCGGTCCTTTCCATGGGCTGATTGGTATAAAGCTCCTAGAGTAATGTTCTATGCCGTCACTTCCTTTATTCCACCGATTGGTGTGGAGACTTTCCTTATGGAATGGAGGACTGGATGCACATGGCCTTTTGGCTCAGCAATTGGCAGGAGATACACTATTATTATTATTATTATTATTATTATTATTATCATGGACACCGTGATAGCCCAGTGGTCAAGTTCTACCATCTGGGCCCTGTCGCCAGTTCGATTCCCGTCGGTGCCACCAGTATTTTCATTGAACATACCGGTCCGTCTGGAAGTGTTGGAACTGCCCTTGCGGGGGTGTCATTAGAGCCTATCGTCAATTCTTCGTACTCCCCTCACGGGTGAGACGATGGAGGCGCATGTGCAGATTTGCATCAGCCATTGACAGAGAAGCACTATTATTATTATTATATCATTATTATTATCATTATTATTATCATTATTATTATTATTATTATTATTATTATCATTATTATTATTATTATTATTATTATTATTCAGCCCAATGGCCTCAAGGCGTTAAACTGTGACGCCAACTCATAACCCTTTGGTGGTAGATGCTGGGGAGGAGGGTCGTTGCGCGCGTAAAAGATCTTAAACTCCGCATATGCTGGTTGATAGCCCAGGACCCAGCAGACACCAGATTGTTATGGGTGGGGTTTCGAGGCAGCTCTAGCAACCGCGCTTGGTGTATGCACTTGCACATTCGGTGACGTCTTGCAAGAGGTTGCTGGGACTGCGGAATAACCTCGGCTTAGTGCAGTCTTGCCCTCAGGAGCTCCATCGGTGGCCCCGATCATCAGGCGAGAGACTGACACGGGGGGGTGGAGGACCTCGAACAAGGGTATTGGAGGCTTATGTCCGTTGAGGATATGCCATTAGCTGCATCAGTACGCCTCAGATATAGTAAATCTGCCTTGGAGTGTTGACTGTGACATATTTGAGGGAAATCCCGATGAAAAAACCTAGTCACACTTGCTAAACAGAGTTCCAGCCCAATGGCCTCAAGGCGTTAAACTGTGACGCCAACTCATAACCCTTTGGTGGTAGATGCTGGGGAGGAGGGTCGTTGCGCGCGTAAAAGATCTTAAACTCCGCATATGCTGGTTGATAGCCCAGGACCCAGCAGACACCAGATTGTTATGGGTGGGGTTCGAGGCAGCTCTAGCAACCGCGCTTGGTGTATACACTTGCACATTCGGTGACGTCTTGCAAGAGGTTGCTGGGACTGCGGAATAACCTCGGCTTAGTGCAGTCTTGCCCTCAGGAGCTCCATCGGTGGCCCCGATCATCAGGCGAGAGACTGACACGTGGGGGGTGGAGGACCTCGAACAAGGGTATTGGAGGCTTATGTCCGTTGAGGATATGCCATTAGCTGCATCAGTACGCCTCAGATATAGTATTATTATTATTATTATTATTATTATTATTATTATTATTAGTAGTAGTAGTAGTAGTAGTAGTAGTAGTAGTAGTAGTAGCAGTAGTAGTAGTAGTAGTAGTAGAAGTAGTAGTAGTAGTAGTAGTAGTAGTAGCATTAGTATTAGTATTAGTATTGTTGTTGTTGTTATTATTATTATTATTATTATTATTATTATTATTATTACCATTATCATTATTATCACTATTATCACTATTATCATGATTATCATTACTATTATTATTATTATTATTATTATTATTATTATTATTATTATTGCCTTGGAGTGTTGACTGTGACATATTTGAGGGAAATCCCGATGAAAAAACCTAGTCACACTTGCTAAACAGAGTTCCAGCCCAATGGCCTCAAGGCGTTAAACTGTGACGCCAACTCATAACCCTTTGGTGGTAGATGCTGGGGAGGAGGGTCGTTGCGCGCGTAAAAGATCTTAAACTCCGCATATGCTGGTTGATAGCCCAGGACCCAGCAGACACCAGATTGTTATGGGTGGGGTTTCGAGGCAGCTGTAGCAACCGCGCTTGGTGTATGCACTTGCACATTCGGTGACGTCTTGCAAGAGGTTGCTGGGACTGCGGAATAACCTCGGCTTAGTGCAGTCTTGCCCTCAGGAGCTCCATCGGTGGCCCCGATCATCAGGCGAGAGACTGACACGGGGGGGTGGAGGACCTCGAACAAGGGTATTGGAGGCTTATGTCCGTTGAGGATATGCCATTAGCTGCATCAGTACGCCTCAGATATAGTAAATATTATTATTATTATTATTATTATTATTATTATTATTATTGCAGGGCGTGGTCTTGCCTCGGGACACTCTAGGGCGTGTCCCCGCATACTTCACCATGCTGCTTTCCAAGTTGCCTACACGCAACAGAGAGCGGATTACGTTTCCTGTGACGAGCATGGGCAGGGGCCTTGAGACGCTTGGTCTGTTGCCTTTTTTTTGTCGCTCTACTGCCTCACCGTTACCTTTTTTCTCGGCCTGCTGCCTCACTGTTGCCTTGTTTGTCCTCATCATTGCCTGTTTTCTCGGCCTGTTGCTAGGTGTGCAGGTGTCCCCAGCTACTGCCACGTCGCCACAGCTCGTTGCCGTTATTGCAACTACCCATCTGGAGAGCTTGTACTTTAATAGGGAAGTCAGGGAGCAGCAGCTGCAGTATAGTCTGCGTTTACTGTCCAAGGATAACCTCAAGACCGTGGATGCAATTTTAGTGGGCGACACCAACCTGAGCAGGGACGGTGATGATCGCAAGGCGCTAGCTGCAGTGAACGCAGAATTGCAACCCCATGCTCAGTGCTGGCAAGACGCCTGGCGCGCCCTGGGCCGGTCCGTCGAAAATGGGTCAGGTGCCACTTGGGACACTGGCGCCAACAGAAATCTGGCCATCGCTTCGCCCGGCCAGCCAGCCAAACGACCCTGCACGCGCCGCTTTGACAGGGTATACTCGCGCTTGGTCAAGCTTTCCCTTAAGGATATGCGGCTGGTGGGTAAGCGACTGATCGAGACGGGCCAAGGCAGGATGCACGCCTCAGATCACTGGTGCGTGGTGGCCGAGTACCAGTCCAAACCCCCGTCCAACTGAAGTTCTTAAGTGCAAGGAACAACGACTTCTTCAAGAACTTCGATCTCAGCATATTCTTGCGCCCGATTGGCCAGGCCTGTGTCATGTCGGACTCATCAGAAAGCTCCGAGGCTTGACGGATATTTATAAGGGCCTGGGCTTTCAAAGGAACCACTGCACAATTGAGCCCAAACAAGCAGATTTGGCTGAGAACAGAGGGCAAAAGTTATTGTCGGGCAGTGCTGTGAACTCACCTGAAGAGATTGAAGATTTAAAAGAAAATACTATG
>WBZZ01003045.1:47500-55000 GCA_019918135.1 Paulinella micropora | reverse complement strand
TCTGTCTATCTATCTATCTATCTATCTATCTATCTATCTATCTATCTATCTATCTATTTATCTATCTATCTATCTATCTATCTATCTATCTATCTACCTACCTACCTACCTACCTACCTACCTACCTACCTACCTATCTATCTATCTATCTATCTATCTATCTATCTATCTATCTATCTATCTATCTATCTATCTATCTATCTCCATCAGTCCATCGCTATCCATCCATCCATCCATCCATCCAACCAACCAACCCTCCATCTATCTATCCATCTATCTATCTATCTATCTATCTATCTATCTATCTATCTATCTATCTATCTATCTATCTATCTATCTATCTACTATCTATCTACTATCTATTTGTCTATCTATCTATCTATCTATCTATCTATCTATCTATCTATCTATCTATCTATCCGTCCTGGGCATGACGATAAACTGCATCCCGGAGTTGGACTCGACCCACTGGCACCTACAGCCTGGGGGTCGATCTATCTATCTCCTTCAGCCCTTCACCAGCTGTTTGTGCAGTCGCAGCTGGTGCAGCGTGACTGGCCAGGGCTGATGACTACCCTTCATCGGCCCTCGATACACTCTCAAACTGTTCGGGAAAGCCCTAAGAGCCTTCGATACCGCGGCCTGCGGGAAACCGCAAGGTGCAACAGGCGAGGTAACGCTCGTCGGATGGTAAAAACTCGAAGGATATGGCCACGCAGGGAATAATGGGTAACCCGCAGCCAAGTCCCTTCTTGTCAGGCCAACCCCGCGCATGGCTCCTACTCGGTACGACTACCTCTGATTGGCTGCCTTGGACTGACTTGGTGTTCCGACGTGAGTTTAGTGACCAGTGGATATGGCAAATGGCCACTACTCTCGACGTCGGCCCACTTATGTCACCGCTGCAGCTGGCCCGGTAGTCCTCCGTCGCCAGTACCCAGTGGTGTCCTGACAAATGGGAAAGGTTCAGAGACTAGACGGGAGTGGGATCTTCCTGTGTGCGGGTAGGCACATAAGCAGGGAGATCTTAAGGTAAAGTCCGGCCGCCGCGAAAGTGGTCGCCTTGGATGAAGCTCGAGGGTTGGTGTACCCCTCGGGCCCGAGGCTTCGCGGGGCACGTGATGGCGGACACGTGTCTGGGTTGTTTTACGGCCCTCTAGCCAGGGAGGGTCGTAGAACCGTCAGACTGCACAAATTCGGGGCCTAGTGCCCATTCCCAGCCCGCTACCCAGTCGCTGATTGGCGGCGGGGTGGAATGGATGCCTATGTCTTCGGATATGCAGAGCTGATAGACCAAACATATCTATCTATCTATCTATCTATCTATCTATCTATCTATCTATCTATCTATCTATCTATCTATCTATCTATCTATCTATCTACAATCTAGCAGTCTATCTGTCCATCCATTCATCCATCCATCCATCCATCCATCCATCCATCTATCTATCTATCTATCTATCCATCCATCCATCCATCCATCCATCCATCTATCTATCTATCTATCTATCTATCTATCTATCTATCTATCTATCTATCTATCTATCTATCTATCTATCTATCTATCTATCTATCTATCTATCTATCTGTCTATTTTTCATTTATCTGTCCATCTATCTATCTATATGTACATGTCTGTACGTAAGTATGTATCTATCTATCTATCTATCTATCTATCTATCTATCTATCTATCTATCTATCTATCTATCTATCTATCTATCTATCTATCTATCTATCTATCTATCTATCTATCTATCTATCTATCTATCTATCTATCAAAGCCTGATCGCCCTGCTAGTGAGACCAACAAGAACTCTAACACTATACGAATGTGTTTGCGCGAGATTGTAGATCCTGCCAAAGCAGTGTGTGATAGTGACGCAGGAACAAGCCTGCTGCAGCAGCTATGCCCACTCGTTACGCATCTTATTTTTCGAGGTGACACTGGAAATGGCTTCCGTGTGCTACCACTTTGTTGGTATTATAGCACATTCTTCAGAGACTTCAGACTGACGGTGGAGGTTATTCCATACTGTCCTCGCCATGCTTACGGCCTCACCGATAGCGCCCTTGCACGTCTCAATACTTCTTTAACAGGCTGAAACGTGTATCATTCTTGATTGGTCCCCGCGCTTGTTTTGAAGCATTGCACCAAGCGACCAACCCAAACATGGTCACCCCGCGATGGCTACTCAAGCGAACGACCGTTCTGTTTCGGGAGTTCATGCCGTCCCAATACATCCAGGTTCCGCCCAAGATGCCTGACACGATCAAGTTGGGGAATGAGGCTTGGTGTGATGAAAATCGGATATTTCGATTTCAGCGTGCAAGGAGAGAACGGTCAGATTTCACATCCTGTAGGCATTATGAGGGTGCGTCAGTTTGCTAATGTTGCAAAACATCCTGATGAGCAAAATCCCGCGATGGTGTGGGATATGCGCCCAGGCATGGCAGGAGATAATTGTCAATCCTGCAGCAACAGAGCGGGGCGGCCCATCCCCCTTGCAGTTTACGATTGCAAGATTTCCAGCTGCAGTCAGGATCGACAGCTGCCGCAAGATGACTATGCAGGCGCAGGTACTTAATAATTTAAGTTGCTCTATCCCATTTGCAAGCATAATATTATGAGATTAATCGTAATAGATCATATTATGTTCTGTTCCTTTCTAAGAGTTGAACTTGGTTGTTTCTTTGATTTATTTGGATTTGTTTGATTTGAATTTCATTTAGTTTTCTTGTTTGATGTGCTTTGTTATGAAAGCTGTGCCAGTGGCACCTAGGCCTCGACGTGGTCGTGGAGGACAGCAACGTGCAGGTAACAATGAATGCAGCGCTTTAATATCTGTGTTGCATGTATAGTTAGACACTTTACCTTGATTTACTTCTCCCTTCAAGTGCGTTTAGTATTAGTGTTTATGTGATACATGCTTTTCTAATTTGGACAGATGGACAACCTCGACGTGGTCGCGGCGGGCAGCAGCATGCAGGTAATATGCCACCTGAGGCGCGCTCTAATATATGTCGCATGCGTCATTTTTGTGTCAATGTATAGCATTCAGAGTGTGTGTTATATATTACTCTTCTGTAACAGGTCAACCACCCGGGCCTGGACGTGGTCGCGGCGGGCAGCGGCGGGCAGGTCGTGGCGTGCAGCGAGGCGGGCAGCGCGGCAGGCAGCGCGGCGGGCAGCGCCCCCGCCGAGTGTCTTCAATGATGGGGAGGAGAGGAGGAGGACCAGGATGATGGGGAGGAGGATGAGGAGGAGGATGAGGAGGAGGATGAGGAGGAGGAGGAGAAAGGAGAAGTGCAACGCGAAGGAGTTGCTGGTGACAGTCGCGATGGCCAGCACCCGCACAGTCCTGTGCAGCATGCGCAGCAGATGGAAGATGATAAGAAAGAAGAGAAAGGTGTTGGAAATAATAGTCATAACCGAGATCCATGTGTGGCTGCTACTCATGACCAAAATGCAACTGTGCACGCTCTGGATGCGAGTCAGCAGCAGCTACAAGAACACACTGTAATCGACGAGCAGCCTCGGAACGTGGTCGACGAGCTTGGTGCAGGTAAGGAGCTTCCTGGTGTAGATATTAATACATTCATCGTGTTTGAGTGGGTAGATTACGACGGTGACAGAAAGAAGAGAGTGAGAAGTAAATCGAGGAATAGAAAAGTGAAAAAATTCAGCTTGGGAAGGTAACTAAGGTGGACGTTGATGGCGATGATCCAAATGTTGACTCAGTAGTGATTGTTAACGTTTGGGGCCATCCATCAGGTTCAAACCAGTATACGGGGAAGTATCTACCGGCTTGGTTGCATGGTCGAGAAAAAAAGCAATCCATAAACGATCCTGGATCCAAGCACAGAGGATAAAGAATTCAAAGCTTGGGAGAAAGACGTGTTGGCGTCGCACATCATCTTACTCGATATCTGCGTGCAACCGTCAGGTGAAAGTGAGGTGCCATCCTTACAAATCGCATCGACCGATCAAGAACACATCAAAAAAGATTTAAGACGATATAAATTTGTACTTGAAATGTTATTACCTTTAATAGTAACTGTGTTTTCAAAGCCCTGACATAGATATTAATAAATTTTAGTTTATTGAACTCAACAATTTAATTTTATGTGCTGAAATATTAACTTACTATGATTAACTTAAAATCAAAATTTGTTTTGGAATAGTTCTAGTATTGCTGTTGACATTCAAGACAACAAAAAAAATTGATTTTTCTGTTTTGGTTGGAATTTCAGTTTTGGTTGGAATTTTGATTTTGGGTGAAAATTTGAATTTTTCAAATTAACTGCTATATTCGTCCGCAAAATATCGTAAATTTTCGCGAAATGTTACAGTTAAATTTGAAAATTTGAATTTTTGTCACAAACATGAAAAACTGTCACAAAAATGAAAATCTGACACAAAAATGAAAAACTAATTTTTGTTGTTGTCTTGAATGTCAACAGCAATAGTAGACGCCATGAGTATGGCAGTTTGGCCACCAAATGACACAGATTTTAATCAGGCATCGCCTCAGGTGTGCTCCCTTTCGCACCGGAAGTAGTAGTGAGCCTGTGGGCCGAAGTACTTACGCGCCGCCCCTGTCAACGTGAAGATTTACAAAACCATGAGAACTGCCCGCTGCACTTGAAGTTAATATTCTGCCCGGGGGGGGGGGGGTCATCTGTAAGTCACGGACTGTTCTCCTGAGGACGAATGGCATCTTGAATAAACATAGAACCGTTACACTTTATCATATTAAAATCAAGTTGTACACTAAGTTTCAAATCTTTACAATAAGTAAAATTTAATTTTATAAAAGAATTATTCAAAAATAGTAAAAACTTACTTCAAACCAATCGATTTCCCGTCGCTCACCACTTTTTCCCAATTTAATTTGCGCCACCCTGACCAGGAAAAACCGGCCACCTCCAAAAATGGTGGCTTGTGATGATCAAAAATCAGAATCAGTTTTCATATGTTCCCTGTATGCTCTTTAATAAATGATTATATAATATCTTTCTAAGTAAATGTACAAAGTTTTTTACGAAAAGGTAACCTTAAATCAGCAAAAGTAGGGCGTAAGGTCCTCACTCAGAATTTTTTTATTTAAATACAAGGTCTGCACACTGCAGTACAGAAAGTCAAGGAAATCAAAGAGACTATTCAATAAACTTGAAACATTTTTGCAGAAAGTGCAGAAAAAATTTGAAAATCTGTAAAGATCTCACCCATGATTTTTTAGCCTGTCTGGAGCCAAGAACCGATCACCAACAGCAGGGTTACAAAAAAAGGAGCAGTAGTTGAACATAGACAAAACAAACTTCTTCTTCTTCTTCTGGAAAAATATCAAGCATTCCTCTTCAAATCACACTAATATGATGGGGTCAGGAACCACATTTGTCCAGAAACTCTCGCTGTCTGAGCCAAAACCACTTGAGTTGAGCGTTGGGCACTGCCTGCATTAACCACGTCCAGAGCCTTGGTCGGGCCTGTGAGAAGGAGCACACAAGTTCAATTATATACCGTGGCATATGCATCTTGCAATTATTCTTGGCTATTTTTGGCTATATTTTATACATATACATATGCATAGTAACACACCAATGTATATTGCACCGAGCGTTAAGCGCAATCTTTTGCCACGCGGCATCTCACTCATATAAAAATAGGTATATTATTTGCATGTGAAATTTGATAAGTGCATTCTCACTCACTACTTCCTTGGCTATCAGCGGAGACGTTCAGGTGGCAATACTATCCAACTTTCAACAATTTGTTTTTTGTCAATATATATAATACAACAATCTTAAGCATGCCGTTTGAAAGCCCCTTTCCTGAGCTTTCAAGCGATTCCTTCGGAATTTTCTTAAGCATTCCTTTTGACGGAAAGTGAGATCAAAGTCGGGTTAGTCTTGCCAGTTGAACCTGTGAAGTCGTTGGTTAGTCGATATGAGCAGTCCCCACTGTCGATGAGAGTAAGCGTCCAGTACTGCCCGCTGTACCGGCCAATGGTTGATAAAACCAGCTGTGTGGAGCTAGCGGCAGAACCCGCATTGACTACATCCAGCACCTTGCTGGGACCCGTGAAGTCGTTGTAGAGATAGTAGGACCGTTGACCACTCACTGGACGCAATGTCCACGACTGTCCTGAGTACCTAAAGAGGAACAATGGGCAGGGGGGGGGGGGGGGGGGGGGGGGGGGGGAGGGGGGGTTGGGATGGTGGGTCGCGTGGTCTATTGTCACCAACAGCAAAATAATATAAAAATATACATACTCTCGCACACACACACGAGCGCGCAACCACCCACCCACTCACCCACACACACACCCACACATACTTCCAGCCCCACCCTCCTGTCCATCCTCGTGCTGTTATTACTATTTGCAACTGGTGTGTCAATACACGAGCGCGCACACAATACACGAGCGAGCACACATACGCACACACACACACAAACATAAACACACACACACACACACACACACACACACAGAAACATTCACACACAGAAATATTCATACACACACACACACACAAACACAACACACACACACAGACGATTTTGTAAAGACTAAATCGGAAGCGGGCAGGCGGAGCACTGTACCGGCCAGTCGGGGCTAGCTGCAGCTGGTCGTTGATCCCATCATTGATCACATCCAGAGATTTCCCGGCCCCGGTGAACGAATTTGTGAGGCGGTACTTCTGATTGGCGATGATTACAGGACAATCTGCAAAAGCGAAAAAAAAAATAATGATAAAAATAGCGATAATAATAATAATAATAATAATAATAACAATAATAATAATAATAATAATAATAATAATAATAGTGCTTCTCTGTCAATGGCTGATGAATAATAGTGCTTCTCTGTCCCCCGCAAGGGCAGTTCCAACACTTCCAGACGGACCGGTATGTTCAATGAAAATACTGGTGGCACCGACGGGAATCGAACTGGCGACAGGGCCCAGATGGTAGAACTTGACCACTGGGCTATCACGGTGTCCATAGTAATAATAATAATAGTAATAGTAATAATAGTAATAGTAATAATAATAATAGTAATGGTAATAATAATAGTGCTTCTCTGTCAATGGCTGATGCAAATCTGCACATGCGCCTCCATCGTCTGTGAGGGGAGTACGAAGAATTGACCATAGGCTCTAATGACACCCCCGCAAGGGCAGTTCCAACACTTCCAGACGGACCGGTATGTTCAATGAAAATACTGGTGTCACCGACGGGAATCGAACTGGCGAACGGGCCCAGATGGTAGAACTTGACCACTGGGCTATCACGGTGTCCATTAGTAATAATAATAATAGTAATAATAATAATAATATATATATATTGATCTGTCATGGCTGAGCCCGAGTACCATGCGCCACCATCCCTCGACCTGTTGTTGTTGTTGTTGTTGTTGTTGGTGTTATTATTAATATTATTATTATTATTATTATTATTATTAGTAGTAGTAGTAGTAGTATTAGTAGTATTAGTA
>WBZZ01003045.1:42500-45000 GCA_019918135.1 Paulinella micropora | reverse complement strand
CTAATGAGTTGAACAGATCTTCTGCAAATATTTCATAGCAGTGAAGTTCTTATGTAAATGTGTCATACTTCCAGTGAGTTGGAGCAGGTCTGTCTCTTCGGATTCGGATGGGTCAGCTGCCTCTTCCGGGGTTTTATCTTGAGCCGCCCAGTACTGTTGCTCTGCAACAAAGTCACAAGAAGTATTCTATTTATTGGCTTTTGTGCGAAACAAGACACTGGACATGGACATGAATACATAGATATCTATCACGGTGAAAGGGGGGGAGGCACACTTTCCGCGGCTGGGTGAAAACAAGAAGGGCGCGATAAACGTTAGTAGTAGTGACTTGAGTCTGTTTACCTTTTTCCAGAAGCGCTTGCAAGGGACTAACATGTACAGCAGAAGCGACCGAGGGATGATCAACACGAACACCAGAAGCGATGGACAGAAGAACACTGGCGACCAGACCGAACTTGGAGATCGTACTCATCGTTGCAGATTCTACTTGGGACTTGAACAGGAGTACTAACAGGTCTCCACTTATGACAAGCCTCCAATACTTGGGACTTGAGCAAGTGAATTTTGACAAGCATCTTCTTTGACATTTTTTGTGCCTGCGACTTGAAACAAAAACGGCCTTCTGGCAGAGACTTGTGCAATTTTTATTTCTCGGCGTTGGGCCCGGCGAGCTATCAATGTTGATGCGGAAGAAACATGAATTGATACGGGAGAAAATTACAATTACTGTGAGCAGAACGAGGGAAGAGGATTCAGGCGCCCAGAGCGCTGGATAACTGAGTAAAACACTAGTAGAATTAGTGGCTTGGGTGCTTGCACTGCTGGAACCTTTTTCCTCAGGCTTTTCTTGTTTTTCTGAGACTTTTCTGGAAGCATCTGGCTCCACAACCACAACAATCACAACCAGCAGATTCGTGCTGATAACAATCTTGTGATGGTTTGATTCGAGTTTCCTTGTTTAATCCCTCTTTGTTCTGCCTGAGAAGGCTGTATGTGTGTGTTTGTGGAGTCAGCTTGTGAAAGAATTTTGTCTTGGAGTCGTGTTTGTGTCTGTGGAACGACAAACTTGTTTGGAGCCACTGTAATGATCTGCTTACCAGTGCCAGGTCATATCTATCTAACGTAGGGATGTGATGCAGTGTGATTGAGCAGAAAAATCATGGTAACTAGAACGACTTACTCCGCCTTGTTGGTCATGTACTTGGTGCTTGCGTGGTGGTGATTCAATCGTTTTCGTCTCATGCTTGTTCGATGCGCGTTTTGAGCGCTGGTATTAGTAGTAGGTAGTTAGGCTTACGAAATGAGAAGGTCATGCATAGCCTTTTATGAGAAAAATGTTGAAAACTAGGACCATGTACGCCGTTTTTTGTCACGTCCTTGGCTCTGGCGTGGCGGTCATGAGATCGTTTTTGCCTCATACTTGCTGGATGCGCGTTTTGAGCGCTGATATTAGTAGTAGGTAGTTAGGCTTACACAAGAAGAACGTTAAACTAGAGTTAGGCTTGCTTTTCAAAACAGATCCCCATACCGCCATGAGGTTGGATGTGTCTTTATCAGGGTGGGGAAAAAAATTAGTAGAGATATCAATCGATTTTTGAGGCCAGTATTACACCAGAAGCGCCACTATTTTTGCTTGAGTCATAACAATGTATGACATGATTTTTGCGCAGGAATTCATGGTCAAATACCTATTTCTCTCGAATGACTTGTCCGATCCATTATGATTTCTGTCAAGTAAAAATCTATGTCTCTACAGTTCCAACGTTGTTTCAGGGGCTTTCTCTACTCTTGAATTGTACGAACTGGCTTGGTTTTCGATATGAGTCATATCTGAATAGACAAGCATACATGCATGCATCTTTGCACGTACGAGCATGTACATGTAGACATGCATGCATGTACAGAATTATAGAATGTATGAAATATATATGTCATGTTCAAATCGCGTGTGTGTAAAGATGTACGTAATGTTTGATTGCATGTAGCGTGTTATGCGTGTTAGGTATGTATGTATGTATGAATGCATGTATGTATTTCTGTATGTATGTATGTATGCATGTATGTCTGTATGTATGTGTGTATGTATGTATGTATGTATGTATGTATTTATATATGTATGTCATGGATGTACGTTATGTATTTATGTATGTTTACGTATGTTTATGTATGTATTTATGTATGCACGTATGTACATATGTATGTATGTATGCATGTATGTATGTATGTATGTATGTTGTTATGTATGTTATGTCTGTTATGTATGTTATTTATATTATGCATGTTATGTATGTATGTATGTATGTATGTATGTATGTATGTATGTTATGTGTATGTATGTATGTATGTATGTATGTATGTATGTTGTATGTATGTATGTATGTATGTATGTATGTATGTATGTGTGTGTTATGTTAAGTTATGATTAGTTAGTTATGTATGTTATGTAGGTTATGTATGTTATGCATGTTATGCATGTTATGCATGTAATTCATATATGTAT
>WBZZ01003045.1:22500-30000 GCA_019918135.1 Paulinella micropora | reverse complement strand
TAGTAGTAGTAGTAGTAGTAGTAGTAGTAGTAGTAGTAGTAGTAGTAGTAGTAGTAGTAGTAGTGGTAGTGGTAGTAGTAGTAGTAGTAGTAGTAGTAGTAGTAGTAGTAGTAGTAGTAGTAGTAGTAGTAGTAGTAGTAGTAGTAGTAGTAGTAGTAGTAGTAGCAATACGGGGGACAGAAGGAGGAGGAACAAGAAGAGGAAGAGGAGGGGAATCGAGGAGGAGGAGGAGAAGCGAGGAGGAGGAGGAGGAAAAGGAGGGGAAGGAGAGAGAGAGAGAGAGAGAGAGAGAGAGAGAGAGAGAGAGACAGAATGAGTCAGAGGGGAAAAGAGAGAGCGAGAGAGAGAGAGAGAGAGAAAGAGAGAGAGAGAGAGTATGTGTGTAAGACAGAGAGAAAGAGAGAGAGAGAGAGAGAGAGAGAGAGAGAGAGAAAGCAGAGGACATATACAAAATAAAACCAACACTTATAAAAGACATGCACTCCTTCCTCACACCTATGCTTACCAACCTCTTCAACAAAGCCATAAATGAAAATAAATACCCAGACGCACTCAAAACAACAAAAGTAATAGAACTATACAAAGCCAGCGACACAAGCATGCCAGCCAACTACAGACCGATATCACTACTACCCATAATAGCTAAAGTGTTTGACACAATAATAAATAAACAAATAATGGACCACCTAACAAAACACAACATAATATCACATACACAATGCGCATTCCGACCTAACTCAAGCACAACCATGACAGTCCAAACCATAATAAACCAAATACAAAAACATAAAGATAAAGAAGAGCTAGTACTAGCTCTTTACGTAGACCTCTCGAAAGCATACGACACAGTAGAACATTCAAAGTTACTCGACAAACTTCGACGAAATTTTAATTTCAACGAAGGCACAGTCCAGTTCTTTGAATCCTACTTCTCAAATCGCATTCAAGAAGTCCACACACAATATGCCAAGTCCCACAAACGCACCATCACACATGGCATCCCACAAGGCAGCACATTATCCACCACCTTCTTCCTACTTTATATTAACGACATAATCAATATCATACAACAAGGAACAGTATATACATATGCAGACGACACAACACTTATAATAACGGCAAAAACTCCTACAGACTTACAACAAAAAACACAAACAGAAATAACTAAGCTAATAAACTACTTCCATTCTAATAACCTAGTACCCAACCCAACAAAAACAACATACACAATTTTCCATAAAACAAAACAAAATATCACAATAACAATAAACAACCACACCCTCGAGCAATGCCAACACGCAAAACTCCTGGGCATAACACTACAACATAACCTTAAATATGACCAACATATCAACAACATAATCCGTAAACTCCAACCCACAATCAACTCATTATTATATGCTAAAAAATATCTAAACACCAAAACAATGAAACAACTATACTACACACACATATATCCACACCTCATACAAAACATCTCCATCTGGGGGACGCATGACAACAAAAAGAAATATATACAACCACTCATAAAAATACACAAAAAAATAATCAGAATAATTGCAAAAACACACTACCGCGCACATACCAAACCAATCCTAAATCAACTCAAACTACTCGACATCACCCAACTATACACCCTCCGTGTATGCATAGAAAATCACCCATTCGTTTACCCTAAAAAACACCTCAACAGACCACTCCACAATAACACATTTACACCAATCAATACCATACATCCATACAAAACCCGATACTCAACAAAAGGCAGCCTCTTTGTTAACCACAAAGACCCATACCTCACCAAGATCTTTGCAGATCAATGGAAATCAATTCCAAAACATATAACAGATGAAACAAAAATAAAGCCATTCAAAAAAGCACTAATGACATATCTACTAAAACATCAACAAACATCATAATATATGTAACATATGCACACGCGCGAAAAAAAAAAGAGAGAGAGAGAGAGAGAGAGAGAGAGAGATAGAGAGAGAGAGAGAGAGAGAGAGAGAGAGAGAGAGAAAGGGAACACCAAGCTTGCTCCTTTGTCTACTACCTGAAGGAGAACTCTCCGGATCAATCGACGTATATGGTCAACCACGCCCACTCTCAACTCCCCCCTCTCTCTCTCTTTCTCTCCTTTCTCTCTCTCTCTCTCTCTCTCTCTCTCTCTCTCTCTTTCACTTCTTCTAGATGGAAAAGAAAAGAGAGGGGGGGCCGCCGCACATAAACGACTACACCTTTACAATAACATATATACATAACATAACAACATAATATTAATATCACCGCACAATATATCTAAACAGAAATATTAATTTTAATAACTATAATATAATATTAATACTGAGCAGCTGAATACTAATTTAATATCGATATCTTCCTTAATACGCTCAACTAGTACTGAATAACTAGGTTTCCACCTTAGATAAAGGTATAACTTACTAGCTATACTTTTCACGTGGACGTTCCCTGAGTCCAATTGTAAAATTGTTCTCTCAATAAAAATGAAGAAGAAGAAGAAGAGAGAGAGAGAGAGAGAGATCCGTTATAACATTGGGCAGTTATGGAGGCCGTCAAAAAACGAAAACAACAAAGTACACCAACAAGAAGCGAACAAGCCCAAGAACAAGCCCCAAAAATCAACGACGGAGCCAACAGACCTTCCTCTCTCCAAAAAAGAAAAAAGAAAAAAGGCAAAAAAACCAAAGAAAAAGGCAAGGAAGTGACAAGCGGACTTTCCACCGAATGGGAAGACGAAGAAAGCGATCACGAAGAACAAAGCGACAAGAACGATGCCCCTAGCAAAGCCAACGAAGCCAACCACGAAGAAAGGGACGACGCCAACCCGCTGAAAACACCAACCAGACCAGCACGAACCAGCGACGTCGACACAGGCAACAACGACAACGGACCCGGAGACGCCAACGACGACGTAAAGACGTTACAGCAGAGCATCTCTCAACAACAATTTAGCAACATGCTCGCGCCTCACCTCAACGACATATTTAAGCAAATAGCAGATAAGATGCAAACTGTACTGGAGCCATTCAAAGAGAGTATCCGAAAAGACCTCCAAACCATGATCACTGAACAACAAGAGAAGTCAATTCATGCAACTGCCAAACTGAGCCAAGACATACTCGACCTGCGCAATCAAACGAGCCAACTCGAAGCCAAGATTAACCAACAAACCGAGAAGCAAACAGAGGCAAGCAAGAAGCAAGATCAGCGCCTGTCAGAACACCAAACTGAACTCAGCCAGCTCACTGCTACCATGGACTCCATCCGACTAGAGCTCAACGAAACCAAATCCCAATTGAACAAATGGAAAAATTTGCAAGAGCGCCAAGCAAAAACACCACTCCCTGCTATGCATGGTCAATGGTCTAACAACACAACCGAGTTTCTCAAATCTCTACAAGCTAACTCACAAACCAATACACATGCACACACATTCAGCGCTAGCCACCCACCAGAACGCAAACAGGCCACAGAAAGCCAGAGGCAGAATCAACGAGACCCAACATGCGAACTCAGCATTTCTGGCATACCATACATGCCCAAAGAGAACACTCTGAACATAGTGAAAGCAATGATGAATGCAAAAAACATTCCATACCAGGAAGGTGACATCATCAAATGCTTTCGAGCAAAGAGCACAAAACCCAGACGAGAGGAACCCAAACAACCACCTGCTATCATAGTGCGCTTCAGCACAAACAACATCAAAACCCACTTCAAAAAACACGACCCACTCCAACCACTCACCCACGAAACAGTAGACTGGACAGGCACACACCTCGTAGACCAAACATTCAAAATATTCATCAACGAAAGCCTCCCACCAAACACCCTCATGCTCTTAAAACAGGCAATCAAGCTAAAGAAAGAGCTCATTGATGCCACTGGCGCTACCATCTACGTCTGGACCAGAGACGGCGAAGTCTTCTTCAAGGAGCAGACAAAGGAGCACAGGTTGGTAATCAAGACAGAAGAAGACATCAAAATCATCAAAGAATTACACATACCCCACAAGCCAAACCAACAGCACAACAACACACCCATGAACATCTAAATGAGCACCCAAAATAAACCCCCAGAGCATCTCACCCACCCTAACCTCCTCCCACAATCCTTCAAACCATACCTGTCTCTCACTTCAAAAAATAACAAAAATAAAACATATAATAAGAACATAAAAAACAACAGCAACAATAATAATAAAAATAACAATAACAATAAAAACAACAACACACACAACAATACAATCACAATATACCACACCAACATCCACTCCCTCAAAGCACACTATCAAGACCTAATCACACACCTACAACTCCTACCCTTCCAACCAGACATCATCATACTCACAGATAACTACATAACCCAACCAACCAGTAACAACGCATTTCCAATCCCTACATACACAGCTAAACATCACATCGACATCTCAATATACTATAAAAGCAACATGCACATTGCAATAGTCGATAAACAAACCATATCGGACTCATGCAAAACTCCACTAACACTAAGAATATATAATAATAAACTTAAAAACAAACCAATACACACAATAATAGGTATGTATAGACGCCCACTCATAGACAAACAATTCATGCATGCATTACAAAATAACATAAACAGCATACTACAGAAAACGCCTACAAGCACAATAACACTAGTAGGTGACATCAACTACAACCTACTCGACAACATACATAAACCACACACAGACTTTCAAAACCTAATGGTACACAACAACCTCTACACAACAATAACAAAAGCAACAAGACACGACATGGTCCACACAACATCCCACACACTCATAGACATGATAATCACCAACATCAATGCCAACATAGAATCAAACATTATAAGCCCATGCATATCAGACCACCACCCCATATACGCAATAATACACACCCTCACAAGAAAACCAGACACAGACAACACACCCAGACTTACCAAAAACATGTACGACAAAAACAAAGACGCAATCCTAGCAAACCTCAAAACACAGTTAGAATACATCACGCAAGACAACACAGAAAGCAGCGACACAAACCAAAAGTTTAGAGACATACAAACAACAATAACAAAAGTAATAGAACACTTCGAACGAAAACCCAAGCAATGCAATAGAAGAAAAAGCTGGTGCAGCCCCATAATAAAGAGGCAAATAAGAAAAAAGCACCTACTGTATAAAAAATGGAGAGATAACCCGACAACAGAAAACAAACATGCATACAGGACACAGAGGTACAAAGTCGACAAAATAATACACAAAGCCAAAAAAGACGAAATAATGAAGACGCTAGAAGAAAATAAAAACAACCCAAAAAAACAACACAGAAAACTCAGAGAATTAGTACCTAACAACAAACCACCGAGAGCGTCACCAACCACAATACAGTACAACAACAAAACACACACAGACCCCATAGAAATAGCAAACGCACTCAACGATCACTACATAACAATAGGTAAAAAAACAAGCAACAGCATACCAACAACCGAACACAAACAACAACAAGAAGAGAGAGAGGAAGAAAACAAACAAACACATCCAAGCTTCAAACTACATAACACAACAGAAGACATTGTAAACAAAACACTAAAAAATATGAACAGAGATAAAGCAGAGGACATATACAAAATAAAACCAACACTTATAAAAGACATGCACTCCTTCCTCACACCTATGCTTACCAACCTCTTCAACAAAGCCATAAATGAAAATAAATACTCAGACGCACTCAAAACAACAAAAGTAATAGAACTATACAAAGCCAGCGACACAAGCATGCCAGCCAACTACAGACCGATATCACTACTACCCATAATAGCTAAAGTGTTTGACACAATAATAAATAAACAAATAATGGACCACCTAACAAAACACAACATAATATCACATACACAATACGCATTCCGACCTAACTCAAGCACAACCATGACAGTCCAAACCATAATAAACCAAATACAAAAACATAAAGATAAAGAAGAGCTAGTACTAGCTCTTTACGTAGACCTCTCGAAAGCATACGACACAGTAGAACATTCAAAGTTACTCGACAAACTTCGACGAAATTTTAATTTCAACGAAGGCACAGTCCAGTTCTTTGAATCCTACTTCTCAAATCGCATTCAAGAAATCCACACACAATATGCCAAGTCCCACAAACGCACCATCACACATGGCATCCCACAAGGCAGCACATTATCCACCACCTTCTTCCTACTCTATATTAACGACATAATCAATATCATACAACAAGGAACAGTATATACATATGCAGACGACACAACACTTATAATAACGGCAAAAACTCCTACAGACTTACAACAAAAAACACAAACAGAAATAACTAAGCTAATAAACTACTTCCATTCTAATAACCTAGTA
Source organism: Paulinella micropora (assembly GCA_019918135.1). Taxonomy (NCBI): domain Eukaryota; phylum Cercozoa; class Imbricatea; order Euglyphida; family Paulinellidae; genus Paulinella; species Paulinella micropora. The sequence goes on along the minus strand of WBZZ01003045.1, from coordinate 23,588 downwards.
CCCAACCCAACAAAAACAACATACACAATTTTCCATAAAACAAAACAAAATATCACAATAACAATAAACAACCACTCCCTCGAGCAATGCCAACACGCAAAACTCCTGGGCATAACACTACAACATAACCTTAAATATGACCAACATATCAACAACATAATCCGTAAACTCCAACCCACAATCAACTCATTATTATATGCTAAAAAATATCTAAACACCAAAACAATGAAACAACTATACTACACACACATATATCCACACCTCATACAAAACATCTCCATCTGGGGGACGCATGACAACAAAAAGAAATATATACAACCACTCATAAAAATACACAAAAAAATAATCAGAATAATTGCAAAAACACACTACCGCGCACATACCAAACCAATCCTAAATCAACTCAAACTACTCGACATCACCCAACTATACACCCTCCGTGTATGCATAGAAAATCACCCATTCGTTTACCCTAAAAAACACCTCAACAGACCACTCCACAATAACACATTTACACCAATCAATACCATACATCCATACAAAACCCGATACTCAACAAAATGCAGCCTCTTTGTTAACCACAAAGACCCATACCTCACCAAGATCTTTGCAGATCAATGGAAATCAATTCCAAAACATATAACAGATGAAACAAAAATAAAGCCATTCAAAAAAGCACTAATGACATATCTACTAAAACATCAACAAACATCATAATATATGTAACATATGCACACGCGCGAAAAAAAAAAAGAGAGAGAGAGAGAGAGAGAGAGAGAGAGAGAGAGAGAGAGAGAGAGAGAGAGAGAGAGAGAGAGAGAAAGGGAACACCAAGCTTGCTCCTTTGTCTACTACCTGAAGGAGAACTCTCCGGATCAATCGACGTATATGGTCAACCACGCCCACTCTCAACTCCCCCCTCTCTCTCTCTTTCTCTCCTTTCTCTCTCTCTCTCTCTCTCTCTCTCTCTCTCTCTCTTTCACTTCTTCTAGATGGAAAAGAAAAGAGAGGGGGGTCCGCCGCACATAAACGACTACACCTTTACAATAACATATATACATAACATAACATAATATTAATATCACCGC
>WBZZ01003045.1:12500-15000 GCA_019918135.1 Paulinella micropora | reverse complement strand
TTTGGGTGAAAATTTGAATTTTTCAAATTAACTGCTATATTCGTCCGCAAAATATCGTAAATTTTCGCGAAATGTTACCGTTAAATTTGAAAATTTGAATTTTTGTCACAAAAATGAAAAACTGTCACAAAAATGAAAATCTGACACAAAAATGAAAAACTAATTTTTGTTGTCTTGAATGTCAACAGCAATAACAACTAGATTAAGCAAATGAGCAAAGCGCAAAGTGAGCTATCCTACGTCTCCTGTGGAGTTCGGCTATATAGCTGCACTATAACAACTAACGCGCGATATACACAACAGTGCATAAAATATTACTACAAGAAAGCAGAGGTGCTAGCGGCCTAAGTCTCCACAACTTGTGGAGTTCGGCAATCTAGTCACCTAATTTCTAATATCTATCCCCTGACTACCGGGAACCTAACAAAAGTCCTACCCAAAGTCCACGTAGTAGGAAGTCCCAATCGTTGGAGAAAGTCTCATGCCACGTCAAACCGCCGCCCGCAGTGGAGAGTCGCACTCCGTGATAGAGGGAAAGATATACAGATAGATGGACCGACAGATATATCAAAAGATGAAGCTGGATCAGGTCTAGTCAGACGCGACTGGTCGCACGCGTCGAAGGTAGGGCTCCCCACGCTGCGGCTTTGTGTTAATGTCGGCAATGTCTCCCGACGCCACCTTCTCGTTGACCACGAGCTCAGCGTCCACCTTCTGGTTCACGATGGCGCAGCGCAGGTCCACGTGCCCGAGTCCTAGAAAATACATTCGTATCAGAAAGATCCAGAGCGCCTTGGTTGTCGCCGTACAGGATGGGGGGCTGCCCCCACCCGTACGGCCCCAGCGCGTCGGCGACACGCCCCCCAGCGATGTCCTGTACAAAGTTAATGATTTTATCTTGGCCCTGGTATGCTTCCACCATGGCGTAGACTTTAGCCTCGCACGAGGAGGCTTCCGGTGCCGCAGGCACCAGACGCGTACCAGCCGTCGCCACTTGAGGATCCCCGCTCCCGGCTGCCGCCGCCACCAGCTCGTCGCTCGCGGCCCTCGCCTTCTCCTCCACGCGCCCACGCCTAGCCGCGTCCGCGGGAAGCGCCACCGACACGTTTCGTTTGAGACAGAAAGGCAGTATAACCGCCAAGAAAGAAATGGAACCCCGCCAGTCGCGCTCGGCGATCCTCTGGCGTCCCCTTCCAGCTCGAATCGGCCCATAATAATAAGCAGGTACCGTTCGCTTTGGTAAAGCGAATACCCTTGGTGCGGGTACCACTGAGGTACCGCACAACTTCCTCGGCCTGCTAATTGAATAGCTCCGGCTTCGAGGCATGGATGGCTACCTCCCCTAGTGTGCCCAAGACCTCGTGCCGAGTAATGCGTGCCCACAGGAGGACACCTACGATATGCTGAGGCGAGAACTGCTCTAACACGGATTGCTTCCCGGCTCGCACCCCCGGCATCAACCACGGTGAATCGGCGGTAGCTAGACCGGTGCACTGTAGCTTCTCAACTGCCTCCCGGATAAAGTCCTCCTGAGAGATCTTGATCGTACTTCCTAACCGACAGTCTTCCTTATCTTCGATATTCAGACCTTCGGGGCCTCTTGCTTAAAGACCCTAAAGGCCTTCTTACCGGCAGCTAAGAACTCCGCTTCGACATCCTTACCACTGAACGCTCCCATCATGTCGTCGACGTGCGCGAACACAAAGTCCGGTTTGTCCTTACCGGGTAGCCAACGCCAAAAGAAGCAAGGAAAAGCAACATGAGCCTTAAAGCCTAAACCTTCTAAGAACGGGACTAGCTTGTACCGCCACCATTTGCGGCCCGCATCCGGTCTACCATAAGGGCTTTAAGCATTTCCCACACATACCCCGGCTCCTCTAAACCAAAAGGTGGTACGATGTAACTGGGGCGATAACCCTGCTCAGCTGCAGACGCTTTCGTGTACGCGGTGCCAACGTCCCACTTTGACAGGACCAAACCAAAGAACACCGTTAGGGCGAAAAGCATCAAGATGGTAAGGGCACACGGGGTTGGGTAGTCACGTTTCCCAAAGTGCCATCCCTGTATCATGGAAAACCCCTTGGCCGTCCATCGGCTTTTGAACTTCAGGATCTCTCCCCCTGCCTCTTTGGTAGCATCCACGAACCTGCCTTCACAAATGTCTTTCTTGTCTACTAAGTCGGCTCGGACTCTCCGGAAGCAACCATTCTCCCAGAGCGTAGCCATCTCCTCGGCTCTGGCATATGCATCGTCCCAGTACCCTAGCTCGTCGGGTTGCTTCTCACTCACCGGTCTAGTAAACGTGGCGGCATGGGCGGTCTCCCGACCGTTGGCAAGGTACTTGACTATCTCCGATTCCAACATACGGTCTGGGGAGTCGTCATCCTCAAACTTTACCCAGTGGGCCGGTCCGTTCTTCTTCTGCTTCTTAACCCATATGGGTTCGTTCACGTCTTGCACCTGGCCTCGTCGGGCCTTGTCCCGGAAACCCACCCCATAA
>WBZZ01003044.1:110000-115000 GCA_019918135.1 Paulinella micropora | reverse complement strand
ATTATTATTATTATTATTATCATCATCATCATCATCCTTTTAGAACATCCCCCTTCGCGGTGTCGCCTCTACCTCGACCATCGCCCTCTCACCGCCTCACCACTACCAACAGAACAAGGTGAGAGCTATCACTTATTATTATTATTATTATTATTATTATTATTATTATTATTATTATTATTATTATTATTATTATTATTATTATTATTTTGGACACCGTGATAGCCCAGTGGTCAAGTTCTACCATCTGGGCCCTGTCGCCAGTTCGATTCCCGTCGGTGCCACCAGTATTTTCATTGAACATACCGGTACGTCTGGACCAGTATTTTCATTGAACATACCGGTCCGTCTGGACCAGTATTTTCATTGAACATACCGGTCCGTCTGGAAGTGTTGGAACTGCCCTTGCGGGGGTGTCATTAGAGCCTATCGTCAATTCTTCGTACTCCCCTCACGGGTGAGACGATGGAGGCGCATGTGCAGAAATGCATCAGCCATTGACAGAGAAGCACTATTATTATTATTATCATTATTATTATTATTATTATTATTATTATTATTATTATTATTATTATCATTATTATTATTATTATTATCATTACTATTATTATTACTATTATTATTATGATTATTGCTGTTGTTGCTGTTGCTGTTGCTGTTGTTGTTGTTGATGATGATGATGATGATAATGATGATGATAATGATGATGATAATGATGATGATAATGATGATGATGATAATGAACAGCAACAACAACAACAACAGCAATAATAATAATAATAATAATAATAATAATAATAATAATAATAATAACCGCCACACCACTACCAACAAAAGAAGGTGAGAGCCATCACCATCATCAGCATCATCATCATCATCATCATCATCATCATGAACAGCAACAACAACAGCAACAGCAATAATAATAATAATAATAATAATAATAATAATAATAATAATAATCATAACCGCCACACCACTACCAACAGAAGGAGGTGAGAACCATCATCATCATCATCATCATCATCATCATGAACAGCAACAACAACAACAACACTAATCATAATAATAATGATAATAATAATGATAATAATAATAATAGTGCTTCTCTGTCAATGGCTGATGCATTTCTGCACATGCGCCTCCATCGTCTCACCCGTGAGGGGAGTACGAAGAATTGACGATAGGCTGTAATGACACCCCCGCAAGGGCAGTTCCAACACTTCCAGACGGACCGGTATGTTCAATGAAAATACTGGTCCAGACGGACCGGTATGTTCAATGAAAATACTGGTGGCACCGACGGGAATCGAACTGGCGACAGGGCCCAGATGGTAGAACTTGACCACTGGGCTATCACGGTGTCCAATAATAATAATAATAGTAATAATAATAATAATAATAATAATAATAATAATAATAATAATAATAATAATAATACTATATCTGAGGCGTACTGATGCAGCTAATGGCATATCCTCGACGGACATAAGCCTCCAATACCCTTGTTCGAGGTCCTCCACCCCCCCGTGTCAGTCTCTCGCCTGATGATCGGGGCCACCGATGGAGCTCCTGAGGGCAAGACTGCACTAAGCCGAGGTTATTCCGCAGTCCCAGCAACCTCTTGCAAGACGTCACCGAATGTGCAAGTGCATACACCAAGCGCGGTTGCTAGAGCTGCCTCGAAACCCCACCCATAACAATCTGGTGTCTGCTGGGTCCTGGGCTATCAACCAGCATATGCGGAGTTTAAGATCTTCTACGCGCGCAACGACCCTCCTCCCCAGCATCTACCACCAAAGGGTTATGAGTTGGCGTCACAGTTTAACGCCTTGAGGCCATTGGGCTGAATAATAAAAAAAAAATGATAATAATAATAATAATAATAATAATAATAATAATAATAATAATAATAGTGCTTCTCTGTCAATGGCTGATGCATTTCTGCACATGCGCCTCCATCGTCTCACCCGTGAGGGAGTACGAAGAATTGACGATAAGCTCTAATGACACCCCCGCAAGGGCAGTTCCAACACTTCCAGACGGGCCGGTATGTTCAATGAAAATACTGGTCCAGAAATAGACCGGTATGTTCAATGAAAATACTGGTGGCACCGACGGGAATCGAACTGGCGACAGGGCCCAGATGGTAGAACTTGACCACTGGGCTATCACGGTGTCCATAATAATAATAATAATAATAATAATAATAGACTTATCAGTCAATTGGCCTTTGATCCTGTCGGACATGTGCCTCCATTGGTAGCACGGGACCGTTCGGTGACGCGGCTCCGCTCCAAAGACTCGACTGGCAGTGCAATGTGCAAATGAGCGTGCTGTGCATGTGCAAGTGGGTGCAAGGAGTGAGAGGAGTTATCTGCCGAGAAGAAGTCCGCGACGCTGCGCTGACCTCCACCTACAACAGATCTAGCCAGACATTCTACCTGACTAGGCCTTCCCCTCCTTCTACCCACCTCCTGAACGACCGTGAGGTCGATCACCTCCTCCTCCTCCTCCGCCCCCTCTGCCTCCCTGGTCTGCGCCTCCAACTCCTCCCACTCCTTCCAGATGGTGGCAACAAACCTTCCTAACTCCTCCTCCACCTCTTCTGGGACAGGGATAAACAAAACGCCGAGCATCGCCGCCATCTTTTCATCCTCCCCCTTCAGCCATTCCTCTTTGAAGAGCCTCATCTCCTCCTCTGCCTCCCGCAGTTCCCTGTGATAAAGCCCTCCTCGATTCAGCATGAGGGGCTGCCGGGCTTGCGCCTCATCGATAAACTTAAACAGTGCCTCACGAGAGCTCGCAAACGTTGGGCAATGCAGCAGGAAGTGACGTAACGACTCGTTAACCTCAGTGCCACACAAGGCGAAACAGCTTGAGCAGTCCGGCGAGCATGAGCCAAATTTGGATCGGTAGAGGCGAAGGCGATTGTTGCAGCTCAACAATCGCCTTCTGATAAGGTTGTGACTTCCCCCCTCCAGCGCCCGCCAACGTGGGAAAGCAGAGCGGGAAGACATCTGGCTAAGCAGCACCCTAAGCCCATCAGAGGGCTTAGCCTGCCGCTCCCAGCCAGCTACTTCCTGCCGGACAGACCATTGCTTTACCACCTCGTTCCAGTTCGCCAGAGCGGCCCGCCAGTCCTTATCATCTACCGTGCCATCTTCGTTCACGACCCGCTTGAGCGCATCCAAGCCCTCCCGCAGCCTGTGATCTGCTAAGATCAAATTTTCCGTATCTTCCTTCCATTTGCACCGACCCGTGTTGTAAAGCCTGCGTGTTAGCGCTGTGTTGCCCAGTAACTCGATGCGCCCTAGGAACCGAAGCCGGGCCGCCTTGGCAAGGATGCTAAAACTCGGCGTGCGGCCTAAACCCCTGGTGATGCAGCCGCTTGTGCGCGTACCAACACCCAAGATGACCCGCAGGGGCGCTACCAACGCGCCCTCCAGCTTACTCAGCTTGTTGGCGCCCGGCAGATCCCAAAAAAGCCGATGCGTAAAGCAACTTTGCGCCAACCATTTGCTGCCAATTCATCAGCCGAAGACGCGCTGGAACTTCATGGGCAATCCAGAGGGGGTAGCAGGCAGCCGTTCCCGCTACAGTGATTTCCGCCGCCCGCTTCGCTTGCGGTTTATCGGAGAAGGTGTCCGTGAGCAGAACTCCCAGGTATTTGTAGTGGTCGGTGACGTTGAGAACCTTGCCCCGGAACCTCACGCATGGGGGCGACTTTTTTGACTTGGCGTGCCCGTATATCGGCATGACTTCCGTCTTGCCCGGTTTCAGGTTGATTTCAAGCCGATAGTCCTCCACGAATGTCGCCACGACATTTACAATCTGTTGAAGCTCCGTGACACTATGCGCAATTACCGCAACGTCGTCGGCGTAAAGCAGGGTCCGTATGTCTTCGATGCGGTTGAGGTCCTCGATCTCCAACTCTTTCGCGATTCGGACCGTTAGCTCATCCATGAAGACGTTGAACAGCGACGGTGACAACGGCGACCCTTGCTGAACTCCCATCTCTTCCAGCACTTCACCAGTGAGTTCGCCATCGACTAGCACTCGCGATGACGTTCTTCGGTAAAAACGCCGCAGAATGCGATAGAACTTGCCCTGTACCCCCATCTGGGTTAGCCTCTGAAACAACCCGGCCCGCCAAACCGTAGGGAATGCCTTTCTCAGATCCACGAACAAAACGAAAGAACGGAGGCCAGCTTGTTGTCTAAGGCGCAGACGCTCCTTAAGGACAAAAATCTGGTCCCCCGTACTACGTTTTGGCCGGAACCCACCCTGCTCTGGGCGAAGCCTGCCCGGCTGATCGATGAAAGCCGTAAGCCTCGCCGCCATAAGGGACAGATACATCTTACCCAGACAGCTCAGAATCGCGATGTCTCTCCAATTTTCCGGATCGGTTGGGTCGCCTCCTTTTGGGATGTTGACGATAATCGCTTTGCCCCAGTCGCTGGGGGTGTATTCGCACGATTTCAACCAGTTGAAGAAGCGCACCAGAAAGCTCACAATCCGCGTGCCTCCGTACTTGAGCATCTCGTTCTTGATCTTATCCGGTGAGCACGCTTTGTGATTCTGGAGATTTTCCTGGCAGAGCTCCACTTCCTTCTCGGTGTAATCATAGTCCAGCGGGCCCGTCTCAGTCCGGATCTCCTCGGCTTGCGCCATGGCCTCGAATTGGTCGCGCAGGTTGTCGTTATAATGGAAGGTTTCGCGGGCCTTCCGCTCGGGCTCAATCCGCGCTGCTTCCTCATCAGAACCGACTTCCTCTACACATGCATCCTCCAAAAACTGGTTTTCTTTGGGGATAATAATAATAATAATAATAATAATAATAATAATAATAATAATAATAATAATAATCATAACCGCCACACCACTACCAACAGAAGGTGAGAACCATCATCATCATCATCATCATCATCATGAACAGCAACAACAACAACAACAGCAATAATAATAATAATAATAATAATTATAATTATAATAATAAT
>WBZZ01003044.1:52500-55000 GCA_019918135.1 Paulinella micropora | reverse complement strand
ATATATGTATGTATGTATGTATGGTATATATGTATGCATGTATGTATGTATGTATGTATAGACAAGAAGTAGTACAGCGAGGCCGCAGCGCCACTCCCCCCGCCACGGTATGTATGTATGTATGTAGTGTATTGTATTGTATTGTATTGTATGTTATTGTATGTTATGTTATGTTATGTTATGTTATGTTATGGTATGTGTTCTGTTCTGTTCTGTTCTGTTCTGTTGTGTTGTGTTGTGTTGTGAATGTATGTATGTATGTGTGTGTATGTACATATTTATGCATTTATGTTATGTATATGCGCGTTATAGGCCGACCCCGTCAATCCTTTCTCCCCAGGCGACCGCCACGTGGAAAGATTGTCCATAGTGGCTCAAAATCGAGGCCCAACGGGTGAAATCCCGCATTACATTGAGGCTTTTTCGCCTGTCGCTAGTATGAACCTTGCGAGTCTCGGCGGGTTAGGGAGATTCCCTCTCTTTTTCGCGAATGAGTCCGCCAGAACTGGCAACAACAACAACAACAACAACAACAAAACGGACAACCCCCAGGGGTTAGAAGTACTGCCACCCAACAGCTGAAATTAAGTTTTTGATTTTTTTTTTTCCAGGCTGGAATGCCTCCAATTTGTTTTCTTTTGTTTTCCTTTGTTTTGTTTTGTTTTGTTTGTATTACTGTTAGTATTATTACTGGGGCCGTTCAAAAGGCTAAATTGCCCAACGTTGAATTCATATTGCTCGATCATGCTGAGCACTTCATTTGAAAGCCCTTGTCTCCTTCAGCTTTCAAAACGGCGTGGCTTCAGAATTTATCTTAGCGTGACTTACTAATCCATGAAAATGGATTGGATTGAGAGTATGGGCCGAAAGGTTACAGGTTGCGTCTGAGTGGCTTTGAAGCGGGTCTGAGATTTCATTTTTTTTTCCAAGTCCCACACTCGGCCCAAGGTTTGTTTCCAACACATTCTTTACTAATAACATCATAACTTATTTTTCTTCAAAAAACAATAAACCCCAGGCAGGTTTTGAGAAGGCCCGAGATGGTTATGATGAAAAGAAACTTTTTTTTATGTTTCAAAAAAAAAAAAAAAAAAAAAAAAAAAAAAAAAAAAAAAAAGGTTTTCGTTTTGGTTACATGTCATCAGAATCTCTGATACATTCAAACACAAGTATTTATTTGCTTTGTCCGAGTAATCTATGGATATGGATTGGATTAGAGTGTGGGCGGAAGGTTTTCGGTGTGGCCTGAATGGGTTTGAAGCGGGTCTGAGGTGTTTTTTTTTTTTTTTTTTTTTTTTCAAAGCACCACACTCGGCCCAAGGTTTGGTTTCTAAGAATGCCTCTTACCAACGTCATAATTTATTTGCAGAGCGAGCAAAATGTTGATAGAATGAGATATCCAGGCAGGTCCTGAAAATCCCCGAGGTAGGTACGATGAAAAAAAAAACTAGGTTGTCTTAAACAAATTACTACAAATTTTGTCAATTTTTTTCATCTCTTTCTATCACAATAGTCTCTGATACATTCAAACACAAGCTTTTCTTTTTTCTTAGGGTTCTTGAAAACTCTAGATATGGTATGAGTGGGTCTGAAGCTGTTTCCAAGTGTGGCCAGATGGCCTCACACAGCTTGAAGACCCTTCAAGGCGTTTTTAGGAAAACCTGCCAGCCAGTTTTTTTTTTTAAGTTTTATTAGTAAAACAGTGTTTTCGTAAAAAAATTATTATTATATAGTAAAAAATTTGAAATAAAAGCTTGAAAAAAAAAATACTTTATTTTAAAAATAATTTGTAGTTTATCACTAAGTTGCGGCAGCCAGACTCAGACTCCTTTCTATGCGCCCAGACGAAAAGAGCAACCAACCCTCCAACACTCTTTGTCCTGTGTGATGAACCTTTCATTACTGCTTCCCATACCTGGAAGAGTGGTTCCCACACTGTTCAAGCACAGCTGCTCAGAAGGATTGCCAATCTGCGTGAATCTGTATCGACAAGCTGGCTGATGATGCAAATCCGATCCGCCGGTTGTGCCTTCCTGAATGCGGTGCTGTTCCATTACATTCTCCTTCCACACGTTATTTAGGTATATGCGCCTGTTCCCCCGATTCAGTTGCTAAGCTCCGCCTTGATTTCATGTGTGCGCTACAACACAACCAACGCTAACTGTGAGAACAACCTTGCTCAAAACTTGCTTGAACAAGCATCGACTCTTTTAGATGACTGCTGCGACAGCTCTTGGATAGTCAACAACGTTGGCTGCTCATGTTGAATCATTCTTCAGCTGATACTCTTTCTCAGATCTTTTGTATATAATCATGCAAGAACATCTAGACTCGCAGAGCAAGCCTTACTGAAGAAAAGTTTGTTCCGCCCTCAACAAAAGACTGCAGTTTGGTCCTCCGCTCATCCTTTGAAGTATATGTGATTCGTGTTGGTAGCCTGCGCGCTCACAAAACTTCTGTGACTGCTTCCTCTCCATCTTTTGCTAGCAGTCCCCTCTCT
>WBZZ01003044.1:35000-37500 GCA_019918135.1 Paulinella micropora | reverse complement strand
TGTCTTGTCTTGTATTGTATTGTATTGTATTGCATTATATTGCATTATATTGTATTGCATGTATTGTATTGTATTGTATTGTACTGCATTGTATTGTATTGTATTGTATTGTATTGTATTGTATTGTACTGTATTGTATTGTGTTGCATTGCATTCTATTGCATTCTATTGTATTATATCATATTGTATTGTATTCCCCTACATGGTGCAGATGGCTGATCCAGGGTTGAGGAGGGGTACACCGCCCAGTCGCCCAAACCGCCGCCAGTCTGCAAGCAAGGTGTAGGTAGTCGGCAGGTGGCGACACAGCTGGGACAACAGCTGTGAGTCCCAGCTGCTTGTAAAGCATTCCTATGAAACGATATAAGATGCGATGCGATGCGATGCGATGCGACGCGATGCGATGCGACACGACACGATGCGACACGACACGATGCGACACGACACGATGCGACACGACACGATGCGACACGATGCGACACGACACGCCACGACACGCCGCGCCGCACGCGACGACACACGACGACACGCGACACGCGAGACACGAGACACGAGACACGAGACACGAGACGATACGATACGATACGATACGATGCGATGCGATGCGATGCGATGTGATACGATACGATACGATACGATACGATACGATACGATACGATACGAGACGAGACGAGACGAGACGAGACGAGACGAGACGATAAACTCTATGCTCTATGCTCTATGCTCTATGCTCTATGCTACATGCAGCATGCTGTATGCTGCATGCTATATGCTATATGCTATATGCTGTATGCTACATGCTGTATGCTGTATGCTATATGCTGTATGCTGTATGCTGCATGCTGTATGCTGTATGCTGTATGCTATATGCTGAATGCTCTATACTCTATGCTGTATGCTATATGCTATATGCTATATGCTATATGCTGTATGCTATACGCTATATGTTGTATGCTATATGCTATATGCTATATGCTATATGCTATATGCTATATGCTATATGCTATACGCTATATGCTATATGCTATATGCTATATGCTATACGCTATACGTTGTATGCTATATGCTATATGCTATATGCTATGTGTTATGCGCTATGTGCTATGTGCTGTATGCTGTATGCTATATGCTATATGCTATATGCTATATGCTATATGCTACATGCTATACGCTATACGCTATATGCTGTATGCTATATGCTGTGTGCTGTATGCTATGTGTTATGTGCTATATGCTGTATGCTATATGCTATATGCTATGTGCTGCATGCTATATGCTATATGCTATATGCTATATGCTGTATGCTATATGCTATATGCTGTATGCTACATGCTATATGCTATGTGCTTTATGCTATGCTATATGCTATATGCTATATGCTATATGCTATATGCTATATGCTATATGCTATATGCTGTATGCTATACGCTATATGCTATATGCTATATGCTATATGCTATATACTGTATGCTATACGCTATATGCTATATGCTATATGCTATATGCTATATGCTATATGCTATACGCTATACGTTATATGCTATATGCTATATGCTATATGCTATATGCTATATGCTATATGCTATGTGCTGTATGCTATATGCTATATGCTATATGCTATATGCTGTATGCTATATGCTATATGCTATATGCTTTATGCTATATGCTATATGCTATATGCTATATGCTATATGCTATATGCTTTATGCTTTATGCTGTATGCTGCATGCTGTATGCTGTATGCTGTATGCTATGCTGTATGCTATATGCTGTATGCTGTATGCTGTATGCTGCAACTGTATGCTGTATGCTACATGCTGCATGCTGCATGCTGTATGCTGTATGCTACATGCTATGTGCTTTATGCTGTATGTTGTATGCTGTATGCTGTATGCTACATGCTGTATGCTGTATGCTATATGCTATATGCTATATGCTGTATGCTATATGCTGTATGCTATATGCTATATGCTATATGCTATACGCTATACGTTGTATGCTATATGCTATATGCTATATGCTATGGGTTTGTGCTATATGCTATATGCTATATGCTATACGTTATATGCTATATGCTATATGATATATGCTATGTGCTATGTGCTAGGTGTTATGTGCTAGATGCTATATGCTTTATGCTATACGCTATACGTAAAATGCTATATGCTATATGCTATGTGTTATGTGTTATGTGCTATCTGCTATTTGCTGTATGCTGTATGCTATATGCTATATCTATATACTATATGCTATACGCTATATGCTATATGCTATATGCTATATGCTATATGCTATATGCTACATGCTATATGCTATATGCTATATGCTATATGCTATATGCTATACGCTATATGCTATATGCTATATGCTATATGCTATGTGTTATGTGTTATGTGCTATGTGCTGTATGCTGTATGCTAGATGCTATATGCTATACGCTATATGCTATCTGCTATATGCTATATGATATATGATATATGATATATGATATATGATATGT
>WBZZ01003044.1:5000-15000 GCA_019918135.1 Paulinella micropora | reverse complement strand
ACATACATACATACATACATACATACATGCTACATACATACATACATACATACATGCATACATACATACATACATATAAAAAGAAAGATATGGAAATTTCCCGGGAAATCGCCGCATATATCGCGAATCATACATACATACATATATACATATATACATACATACATACATACATACATACATACATATAAAAAAGAAAGATATGGAAATTTTCCGGGAAATTGCCGCAAATATCGCGAAAGCTTCGCTGCCTTCCCCTTCGCCCTTCTAATACATACGTACATGTATACATTCATACATACATACTTACATACACATACACACACACACACACACACACACATGCACACGCACACACACACACACACACACACATACACACATACATACACACATACATACATACATACACACACACACACACACACACACCACCTAACTCATTTGAACTTAGTCTCAAATGGGCCTCTCAAAGCCCTCTCTTTCGTTGATTTCTTTTTTTTTTTTTTTTTTTTTTTTTTCTACCTGTCTACCTGTCTGCGCTGTGGATGTAGGTGGGAGTGTTCAAAAGGGGCGTGGCTGAGATATCCATTTACATATACATATACTATCTATCTTATCAATCTGCCACCAAACTGACGAAACCAAACCCAAACAATGCAACCAACAACCAAGCCTCTGTACTGAATAATAATCATAATAATCATAATCATAATAGTGCTTCTCTGTCAATGGCTGATGCATTTCTGCACATGCGCCTCCATCGTCTCACCCGTGAGGGGAGTACGAAGAATTGACGATAAGCTCTAATGACACCCCCGCAAGGGCAGTTCCAACACTTCCAGACGGGCCGGTATGTTCAATGAAAATACTGGTCCAGACGGATCGGTATGTTCAATGAAAATACTGGTGGCACCGACGGGAATCGAACTGGCGACAGGGCTCAGATGGTAGAACTTGACCACTGGGCTATCACGGTGTCCATCATAATCATAATAATAATAATAATAATAATAATGATAATAATAATAATAATAATAATAATAATAATAATAATAATAATAATAATAAATAATACTATATCTGAGGCGTACTGATGCAGCTAATGGCATATCCTCAACGGACATAAGCCTCCAATACCCTTGTTCGAGGTCCTCCACCCCCCCGTGTCAGTCTCTCACCAAAGGGTTATGAGTTGGCGTCACAGTTTAACGCCTTGAGGCCATTGGGCTGAATAATAATAATAATAATAATAATAATAATAATAATAATAATAATAATAATAATAATAATCATGATAATAATGAAAGTAATAATAATAATAATAATAATAATAATAATAATAATAGTGCTTCTCTGTCAATGGCTGATGCATTTCTGCACATGCGCCTCCATCGTCTCACCCGTGAGGGGAGTACGAAGAATTGACGATAAGCTCTAATGACACCCCCGCAAGGGCAGTTCCAACACTTCCAGACGGGCCGGTATGTTCAATGAAAATACTGGTCCAGAAATAGACCGGTATGTTCAATGAAAATACTGGTGGCACCGACGGGAATCGAACTGGCGACAGGGCCCAGATGGTAGAACTTGACCACTGGGCTATCACGGTGTCCAATAATAATAATAATAATAATAATAATAATAATAAAATAATAATAATAATAGTGCTTCTCTGTCAATGGCTGATGCATTTCTGCACATGCGCCTCCATCGTCTCACCCGTGAGGGGAGTACGAAGAATTGACGATAGGCTCTAATGACACCCCCGCAAGGGCAGTTCCAACACTTCCAGACGGGCCGGTATGTTCAATGAAAATACCGGTATGTTCAATGAAAATACCGGTATGTTCAATGAAAATACTGGTGGCACCGACGGGAATCGAACTGGCGATAGGGCCCAATGGTAGAACTTGACCACTGGGCTATCACGGTGTCCAAATAATCATAATAATAATAATAATAATAATAATAATAATAATAATAATAATAATAATAATAATAATAATAATAATAATAATAATAATAGTAATAATAATAATAATAATAATAATCATGATAATAATGAAAATAATAATAATAATAATAATAATAATAATAATAATAATAATAATAATAATAATAATAATAATAATAATAATAATGATAATAATAATAAATAATAATAATAATAATAATAATAATAATAATAATAATAATAATAATAATAACATAATAATAATAATAATCATAATTGTGCTTCTCTGTCCATGGCGGATGCACATGTGCCTCCATTGTCTCACCCGCGAGGGGAGTACGAAGATTTGACCGATAGCTCTACTGACATCCCCGCAGGGCAGCTCCAAGCCTTCCAGACAGACCAATACTTTCAAAGAAAACATACTTTGAAAATACTGGCACCGACGGGAATCGATGTGGCGACAGGTCCCAGATGGTATTGAACTTAACCACTGGGCTATCGCGATGCCAAATAATAATAATAATAATAATAATAATAATAATAATAATAATAATAATAATAATAATAATAATAATAATAATAACAATAATAATAATAATAATAATAATAATAATAATAATAATAATAATAATAATAATAATAATAATAATAATAATAATGAGGATATGCCATTAGCTGCATCAGTACGCCTCAGATATAGTAAATCTGCCTTGGAGTGTTGACTGTGACATATTTGAGGGAAATCCCGATGAAAAAACCTAGTCACACTTGCTAAACAGAGTTCCAGCCCAATGGCCTCAAGGCGTTAAACTGTGACGCCAACTCATAACCCTTTGGTGGTAGATGCTGGGGAGGAGGGTCGTTGCGCGCGTAAAAGATCTTGAACTCCGCATATGCTGGTTGATAGCCCAGGACCCAGCAGACACCAGATTGTTATGGGTGGGGTTTCGAGGCAGCTCTAGCAACCGCGCTTGGTGTATGCACTTGCACATTCGGTGACGTCTTGCAAGAGGTTGCTGGGACTGCGAAATAACCTCGGCTTAGTGCAGTCTTGCCCTCAGGAGCTCCATCGGTGGCCCCGATCATCAGGCGAGAGACTGACACGGGAGGGTGGAGGACCTCGAACAAGGGTATTGGAGGCTTATGTCCGTTGAGGATATGCCATTAGCTGCATCAGTACGCCTCAGATATAGTAAATAATAATGATAATAATAATAATAATAATAATAATAATAATAATAATAATAATAATAATAATAATAATAGTGCTTCTCTGTCAATGGCTGATGCATTTCTGCACATGCGCCTCCATCGTCTCACCCGTGAGGGGAGTACGAAGAATTGACGATAAGCTCTAATGACACCCCCGCAAGGGCAGTTCCAACACTTCCAGACGGGCCGGTATGTTCAATGAAAATACTGGTCCAGAAATAGACCGGTATGTTCAATGAAAATACTGGTGGCACCGACGGGAATCGAACTGGCGACAGGGCTCAGATGGTAGAACTTGAAATAATAATAATAATAATAATAATAATAATAATAATAACATATATATATATATATATATATATATATATTGATCTGTCATGGCTGAGCCCGAGGGCCATGCGCCTCCATCCCTCGACCCAACAGGGACTACAGTGAGTATGTTGGGGAGGGAAGAGTGACTCTAACCATCCTGCATAGAAGGCCCCAAAAGGAAGTCCCTACTACCCGCACAGTGTCGGGTACCTTGCAGGAAATCAACTACAAATGATTGATCTTCCCCGCGTGAGAGCTCCACGAGACTGAGTAGGTCCCGCATGGAGGTACTCACAGGGGTAGCAGACATTTCATGCGGTCTGCCAGCGCATGAGGACGTTTTGTGGTAAGTGTCTGGGACGCCTCGAAACCCGTCACCACCCCTAGATCTCGGAATGTAAATACCCCTTTGATCCCACGTGGTGTATGTCTTATAAAAAACAACACAACGACATGGCCTCGGAACCAACGCAACAACATAGCCTCGGAACCCACATCGACATAGCCTCGGAACCCACACAACAACAGAGCCTCGGAACCAACACAACAACATAGCCTCGGAACCAACACAACAACATAGCCTCGGAGCCAACACAACGACATAGCCTCGAAACCAGTGGGAAGAGGCCCAACCACCTCCGTGGGGTGCCATACTGTGCACCCCTCCATAACAATAATAATAATAATAATAATAATAATAATAATAATAATAGTGCTTCTCTGTCAATGGCTGATGCATTTCTGCACATGCGCCTCCATCGTCTCACCCGTGAGGGGAGTACGAAGAATTGACGATAAGCTCTAATGACACCCCCGCAAGGGCAGTTCCAACACTTCCAGACGGGCCGGTATGTTCAAGGAAAATACTGGTCCAGACGGATCGGTATGTTCAATGAAAATACTGGTGGCACCGACGGGAATCGAACTGGCGACAGGGCCCAGATGGTAGAACTTGACCACTGGGCTATCACGGTGTCCATAATAATAATAATAATAATAATAATAATAGTGCTTCTCTGTCAATGGCTGATGCAAATCTGCACATGCGCCTCCATCGTCTCACCCGTGAGGGGAGTACGAAGAATTGACGATAGGCTCTAATGACACCCCCGCAAGGGCAGTTCCAACACTTCCAGACGGACCGCTATGTTCAATGAAAATACTGGTGGCACCGACGGGAATCGAACTGGCGACAGGGCCCAGATGGTAGAACTTGACCACTGGGCTATCACGGTGTCCATAATAATAATAATAATAATAATAATAATAATAATAGTGCTTCTCTGTCAATGGCTGATGCATTTCTGCACATGCGCCTCCATCAATAATAATAATAATAATAATAATAATAATAATAACTAGGGGCTGCGCCAACACCATCCTTGAAAGGATGGTTTACCGGTGCGCTTCCAAACCCCGCCAGCCCCACTTCTTATCACTTTTTGGAGGGCCCCCCGGACCCCCCCCCCCCCCCTTTCCCCCCCCCCCCCCCCTCCCGCCCCCTTTCCCTTCGACAGGGTACGTTGAATTGGCGGAGGTGCCGCAAAGGGCGCCTGGTGGCAAAAAACCTCAATTTTCGGTTGTGTGGGTGCCACCCGCGACCAGAACGGGTACGTACAATTGCAGGGCTCCCCCGACCCCCTCTTTCCCTTCGACAGGGTTATGTTGAATTGCCGGGAGTGCCGCAAAGGGCGCCTGGTGGCAAAAATCTCAATTTTCAGGTGTGAGTGCCACCCGCGACCAGAACGGGTACGTACAATCGCAGGGCTCCCCCGGACCCCCACTTTGCCTTCGACAGGGTACGTTAAATTGCCGGAGGTGCCACAAAGGGCGCCTGGTGGCAAAAAACCTCAATTTTCAGGTGTGGGTGCCACCCGCGACCAGAACGGGTACGTACAATCGCCGGGCTGGGGTTCCCGGGGGAAGGGCCCCCCGGACCCCCCCTGCCCCGTCGACAGCGTACGTTCAATGCCGGAGGCACCGGCAAGTACTGCCAAAAAACAAGGAATTTTGGCATTCAGGACACTCCCCTAACGCAAATATTTGCGTGAATTCCAAACAAAAAGGTATATCAGCAT
The DNA here is from genome assembly GCA_019918135.1 of Paulinella micropora. Lineage (NCBI taxonomy): Eukaryota > Cercozoa > Imbricatea > Euglyphida > Paulinellidae > Paulinella > Paulinella micropora. The sequence goes on along the minus strand of WBZZ01003044.1, from coordinate 9,438 downwards.
CAACCTCGAGCCTGGGGCTAGCCACCTTGCCAATATGAGCTCCCAACTCCTTCTGGTTCCCACAAACCATGATTTATTCCGATGGGAGAGCAGAAAATAGGCTAAAAAAACGAGGAATTTTGGCATTCAGGACACTCCTTTAACGCAAATATTTGCGTGAATTCCAAAGAAGTTATATCAGCATCAACATCGAGTCTGGTGCTAGCCACCCTGCCAATATGATCTCCCAACTCCTCCTCCTTCCACAAACCATGATTTATTCCCATAGGGGTGCGAAAAAATAAAGGAATTTGGGAATTCAGGACACTCCCCTAACGCAAATGTTTGCGTGAATTCCAAAAAAATTATATCAGCATCAACATCGAGTCTGGGCTAGCCACCCTGCAAATGTGAGCTCCCAACTCCTCCTGGTTCCGACAAACCATGATTTATTCCGACAGGGGTGCGGAAATGCGGGGGGGGGGGGGGGGTACACAATTTTCATTTTCCCCCTCCCCCCAAACCCCCCACCCCCTTCACCAACACCTTTCAGGGATAATAATAATAATAATAATAATAATAATAATAATAATAATAATAATAATAATAATAATAATAGTAATAACAATAATAATGATAATAATAATGATGATGATGATGATAATAATAATAATAATAATAATAATAATAATAATAATAATAATAATAATAATAATAGTAATAGTAATAGTAATAGTAATAGTAATAGTAATAGTAATAGTGTATCTCCTGCCAATTGCTGAGCCAAAAGGCCATGTGCATCCAGTCCTCCATTCCATAAGGAAAGTCTCCACACCAATCGGTGGAATAAAGGAAGTGACGGCATAGAACATTACTCTAGGAGCTTTATACCAATCAGCCCATGGAAAGGACCGATGGCCTATGTACTCCCTAAGTAATAGTAATAATAATAATAATAATAATAATAATAATAATAATAATAATAATAATATAATAGTGCTTCTCTGTCAATGGCTGATGCATTTCTGCACATGCGCCTCCATCGTCTCACCCGTGAGGGGAGTACGAAGAATTGACGATAAGCTCTAATGACACCCCCGCAAGGGCAGTTCCAACACTTCCAGACGGGCCGGTATGTTCAATGAAAATACTGGTCCAGAAATAGCATAATAATATAATAATAATAATAAATAATAATAATAATAATAATAATAATAATAATAATAATAATAATAATAATAATAATAATAATAGTGCTTCTCTGTCAATGGCGAATGCATTTCTGCACATGTGCCTCCATCGTCTCACCTGCGAGGGGAGTACGAAGATTTGACGATAGGCTCTACTGACACCCCCGCAAGGCAGCTCCAAGCCTTCCAGACAGACCAATACTTTCAAAGAAAATATCCTTTGAAAATACTGGCACCGACGGGAATCGAACTGGCGACAGGTCCCAGATGGTAGACCTTAACCACTGGGCTATCGCGGTGCTACTGATAATAATAATAATAATAATAATAGTGCTTCTCTGTCAATGGCTGATGCATTTCTGCACATGCGCCTCCATCGTCTCACCCGTGAGGGGAGTACGAAGAATTGACGATAAGCTCTAATGACACCCCCGCAAGGGCAGTTCCAACACTTCCAGACGGGCCGGTATGTTCAATGAAAATACTGGTCCAGAAATAGACCGGTATGTTCAATGAAAATACTGGTGGCACCGACGGGAATCGAACTGGCGACAGGGCCCAGATGGTAGAACTTGACCACTGGGCTATCACGGTGTCCAAAATAATAATAATAATAATAATAATTATTATTATTATTATTATTATTATTATTATTATTATTATTATGGACACCGTGATAGCCCAGTGGTCAAGTTCTACCATCTGGGCCCTGTCGCCAGTTCGATTCCCGTCGGTGCCACCAGTATTTTCATTGAACATACCGATCCATCTGGACCAGTATTTTCATTGAACATACCGGCCCGTCTGGAAGTGTTGGAACTGCCCTTGCGGGGGTGTCATTAGAGCTTATCGTCAATTCTTCGTACTCCCCTCACGGGTGAGACGATGGAGGCGCATGTGCAGAAATGCATCAGCCATTGACAGAGAAGCACTATTATTATTATTATTATTATTATTATTATTATTATTATTATTGTGATAATTATAGTAAATAATTATTTTAATAATAATAATAATAATAATAATAATAATAATAATAATAATAATAATAGACTTATCAGTCAATTGGCCTTTGATCCTGTCGGACATGTGCCTCCATTGGTATCACGGGGCCGTTCGGTGACGCGGCTCCGCTCCAAAGACTCGACTGGCGGTGCAAAGTGCAAAGTGAGCGTGCTGTGCATGTGCAAGTGGGTGCAAGGAGTGAGAGGAGTTATCTGCTGAGAAGAAGTCCGCGCGCTGCGCTGACCTCCACCTACAACAGATCTAGCCAGAAATACTACCTGACTAGGCCTTCCCCTCCTCCTTCTACCCACCCCCTGAACGACCGTGAGGTCGATCACCTCCCCCTCCTCCTCCGCCCCCTCTGCCTCCCTGATCCGCGCCTCCAACTCCTCCCACTCCTTCCAGATGGTGGTAACAAACCTCCCTAACTCCTCCTCCACCTCTACTGGGACAGGGGTAAACATAACGCCGAGCATCGCCGCCATCTTTTCATCCTCCCCCTTCAGCCATTCCTCTTTGAAGAGCCTCATCTCCTCCTCCGCCTCCCGCAGCTCCCTGTGATAGAGCCCTCCTGGATTCAGCATGAGGGGCTGCCGGGCTTGCGCCTCATCGATAAACTTAAACAGTGCCTCACGAGAGCTCGCAAACGTTGGGCAATGCAGCAGGAAGTGACGTAACGACTCGTTAACCTCAGTATCACACAAGGCGAAACAGCTTGAGCAGTCCGGCGAGCATGAGCCAAATTTGGATCGGTAGAGGCGAAGGCGATTGTTGCAGCTCAACAACCGCCTTCTGATAAGGTTGTGACTTCCCCCCTTCAGCGCCCGCCAACGTGGGAAAGCAGAGCGGGAAGACATCTGGCTAAGCAGCACCCTAAGCCCATCAGAGGGCTTAGCCTGCCGCTTCCAGCCAGCTACTTCCTGCCGGACAGACCATTGCTTTACCACCTCGTTCCAGTTCGCCAGAGCGGCCCGCCAGTCCTTATCATCTACCGTGCCATCTTCGTTCACAACGCGCTTGAGCGCATCCAAGCCCTCCCGCAGCCTGTGATCTGCTAAGATCAAATTTTCCGTATCTTCCTTCCATTTGCACCGAACCGAGTTGTAAAGCCTGCGTGTTAGCGCTGTGTTGCCCAGGAGCTCGATGCGCCCTAGGAACCGAAGCCGGGCCGCCTTGGCAAGGATGCTAAAACTCTGCGTGCGGCCTAAACCCTGGTGATGCAGCCACTTGTGCGCGTACCAACACCCAAAATGACCCGCAGGGGCGCTACCAACGCGCCCTAAATCTTACTCAGCTTGGTGGCGCCCGGCAGATCCCAAAAAGCCGATGCGTAGAGCAACTTTGCGCCAACCATTTGCTGCCAATTCATCAGCCGAAGACGCGCTGGAACTTCGTGGGCAATCCAGAGGGGGTAGTAGGCAGCCGTTCCCGCTACAGTGATTTCCGCCGCCCGCTTCGCTTGCGGTTTATCGGAGAGGGTGTCCGTGAGCAGAACTCCCAGGTATTTGTAGTGGTCGGTGACGTTGAGAACTTTACCGAACCTCACGCACGGGGGCAACTTTTTTGACTTGGAATGCCCGTATATCGGCATGACTTCCGTCTTGCCTGGTTTCAGCTTGATTTCAAGCCGATAGTCCTCCACGAATGTCGCCACTACATTTACAATAATAATAATAATAATAATAATAATAATAATCATAATAATAATAATAATAATAATAATAATAATAATAATAATAATAATAATAATAATAATAATAATGATAATAATAATAATAGTGATAATAGTAGTAAATAATAATAATAATAATAATAATAATAATAATAATAGTGCTTCTCTGTCAATGGCTGATGCATTTCTGCACATGCGCCTCCATCGTCTCACCCGTGAGGGGAGTACGAAGAATTGACGATAAGCTCTAATGACACCCCCGCAAGGGCAGTTCCAACACTTCCAGACGGGCCGGTATGTTCAATGAAAATACTGGTCCAGAAATAGACCGGTATGTTCAATGAAAATACTGGTGGCACCGACGGGAATCGAACTGGCGACAGGGCCCAGATGGTAGAACTTGACCACTGGGCTATCACGGTGTCCATAATAATAATAATAATAATAATAATAATAATAATAATAATAATAATAATAATAATAATAATAATAATAATAATAATCATAATAGTGCTTCTCTGTCAATGGCTGATGCATTTCTGCACATGCGCCTCCATCGTCTCACCCGTGAGGGGAGTACGAAGAATTGACG
>WBZZ01003042.1:52500-55461 GCA_019918135.1 Paulinella micropora | reverse complement strand
TTCTGTGGAATGTGTCCATCGTGCAACACAAAGGGAAAATCCAGCACCCCCCTCGGCCAGGCCGATATGGTCCACGCCTCGTGATCCCTGTCCCCCTTACGAGTGGCCGGATCAATCTTGGCGTCCCATACCTCCCTATTAGCCGCATCCCACCATACCGGGACATACTCGCGGTACATCCGGTTTTCAACCGTATCCTTATCCCAAGACCGGTAAAACTGAAGCATAGGTGGAAGGTTTCTAAGCGCACTCCCTGACGATCGAGTCTTCCTCGAGTCCTTCGCCAGCCCCACGACCTTCATCACAAAGAGAGTATCCTTGTCCCCTCTTGCCACGAATCGAGTCGGGGGCCTGACCAGATAGAACTGATTCAGAACCCAGGTCATCCCCAGTGTCTTATTACCCTCCTTCCATAACTTGTGCTTGACGTCCACCTGCGAGGGCCCAACCGGCTCCTCCGGCGCCCGTCTGCACTTCCAATCTTCTACGCTTCCTCGGTTTACTTCCCGGTTCCGAGTAGATCAGATCGTTATCTGCCGCCCTCTTCGCCGCCTCCGTGGGCGGTTTGCGACTCCTATCTGACCCCTTATCCACGGGCTTAGGCTCTTTGGAGCTGATCAGGCCATTACCCCTCTCGGGGGCTCGTGCCTTCATCTCCTCCGTCCGCTCATCGGGCTTCCCACCATCGGGTTCCTGATCTGTTCCCAGTTTAGGAGGGTCCTGAAACTCCCCCCTTTCCCTGACGAGCGCTTCCCTCAGCGTCTCGTTCTCCATTAGGAACGGATCGTACTTGATGAGGCGGCGAACATTAACAATCTTGTTCTCCCCTCTGCCTCTAATCCGATACTTAAACGGCCCCGTCTGTTGTACCACCTGATAAGGCCCCTTCCAATGCACAAACATCTTCGAAGAGATGCCCTTAGGGACCTGTGGGTAGTATAACATGACAATGTCTCCTGGCTTATACGTCACCATAGACAAGTCCTGCTCCAAGGGTTCCTTGCTTAACTGACGGGTCTGTTCCGCCAACCTCGCCTGTCTGACCGCTTGCATGGCCTCCATGGACACACGCATGCGTACCCCCCAGAGTTCATCCTCATCCATGCCCAAACCAGGTCCATCCTGAAATACCAAGTGTTGAGGCATCACCGGCTCCTGACCGTACACTACTTGATATGGGGACCTACACTCCGCCCCCGCTCCCAGAGCCTTCCATGGCATCGCGTTCATCGCGAATAGAAAACTTGGGACCACCTCTTTCCACAAGAGTTGACTTTTCTTGCAGTAGGTCCTCAGAGCCGACTTGAGCGGTCTATGCACCCGCTCAATCTTGCCATTAGCCCTCGGATTGTACGGTGTAACGTACTGCCAGTGAACCCCATAGAACTTGGCGAGCCTTTCCATCAGCTCGTTATCAAAGGCTGGTCCTTTATCTGAGCAAATCGTCTTGGGGACCCCTACCACACATAGGATTCGATCGATCAGCTCCCTGGCTGTCGTCTCGGCCGTCGTGTCAGGTACTGGTATCGCCCAGACATAATTGCTCGCCCTATCAATAACCGGTTTTGCGGTGGAAATGCGAACAATCATGAGTCCCGCCAGTTCACAGCCTCCGACCGAAAACAAAAGATGTACTGTTCCCAAAACTTGAACCGTGACTGCCACACTCGGACTCGTGACGTTTTAATATATAGATGATCTACCGGTATATACCAGAACAAGTACAATATTAAATACCGTGGCAGTGAACGGTCATACTATTAACACGTGACTCATACTAAGTCACGGGCCGCTTATCACATGAGATCAGTGATCATACTAGTAAAGACTACTACTCAGTAGTAACTGACCTGCTTCAAGTGTCACCTGATTGACAATTAAAGTAATAATGCGGAACAGTCCTGAGACCTCAGACTCTTGAAGGGTCTAATTCAGTACATATGTCACGAGTTCAATGCTCAGCCCCGTCCGAGCCACCTTGACTCGACTCGTTATATATCATAAGTTATTAATCATAGTAATACATAATCGGGGCAAGTTATTAATATTAATGAAATCAATGACGGTCACAACTTGATTCAGGACTCATGAGTCTGAGTTCATATACGGACCCGGTAGGCTCTGTGCAGCGCTGTCACAAGTTACACAACGACTTGAACTGTAGCTTGGTAGTTGACTTCCGGCAGAACTTTGAAGATGATCCAAACTAATTCAATTTTCCAATCCAAAACTTAGTCAATATATAAATGTGAATATTGCAGGTAATATCATGTAAATATTCATGAATAATAAATCATGTCTTTCAAGGGACCCGTCACACAAGTTTAGTAATCTTGCACTGATTCTGATTCTGTTTTCCGACGGGTGAGAGAGTTTGGTCTCAAGGTGAACTTGGACAAGTGCCAGTTTGCCACCCGACAGGTGACATACCTGGGATATGATATCTCGAACGGGACAGTGGCGATTGCGGCTAAGAAAATGGATGCTGTGGAAGGCATTAAGCGGCCTCAGACGCGGTCGGAGTTGTTCTCCTTCATTGCGCTTGCGCAATACTACAGTCAGTTCTTTCCCAAATGGTCGGATACGGTTAAGCCGTTGAGGGAGCTGTACTTGAAAGGCGATATAAGGGAATGGACGCCTAAACAGGAGGAGACGTTCGAGTTCATTAAGGAAATGTTGACTCGTGATCCCAAGTTTAACAAGGATTGCATCTTGATGATGCCGGATGTTGATAAACAGTATGTGCTGGACACCGACGCGTCTAAGTACGCGGTCGGGGCAGTCCTACAGCAGTACGATGATAGAGGGGTCTTACGGCCGATAATGTATTTGAGTCGGAAACTCAATAAGGCGGAACAGAACTACTGTACGAGGCAGAGGGAGGCCTTGGCAGTGGTTTGGTCGTTTATAAGACTCAGGGAATACTTGTGGGGGTCACGGGATATCGTGGTAAGAACGGAC
>WBZZ01003042.1:27500-45000 GCA_019918135.1 Paulinella micropora | reverse complement strand
CCTGAAAAAATTGCTGCTGAGGATTGTAGATCATTATCAGCGAAGAAAAAAGAAAGATAATTGGTCAAAATTAGGGAAGCTAAGAATGTGATAAAATCTTATCTTCCTTAGTCTTCGCCTTAACAACTGAAATCCCCATACCGGTATGGTCCATATCCGTATGGGAATCCTCATACGGGTATGAGCTATACCCCCCCCCCCCCCCCCCCCCCCCTCCCGGCATGAGCGAGGAATGTCAGCCACATACATACGGTGGTGACCAGTAAAGAAAAGCATATGAAAGAATAAGTACAAATCAATTGCAAGGTCACATGTAATCCATTTCCCGTACGAGGGTATGGGTCATACCCCCCCCCCCCCCCGGTTTTTTAGCGGCAGCGAAAAAATATTGCTGAAAAAATTACTGCTGAGGATAGAAGATCATTATCAGCGAGAAAAAAATGAAGATAATAGGTCAAAATTAGGGAAGCTAAGAATGTGACAAAATCTTATCTTCCTTAATCTTCGCCTTAACAACTACCGAAGGTACAAAACGTTACCTGCGATGAAAAAATGTCAGTGCATCGTTCCTGGGTCGTCTACACGATTTGCATTCCTTGCGGTCACTCCGATCTCTCCAGAAAAGCCCCTCGTTGCACTGGTTTCTGCAAACTTGCAGCTTGACGAAGCCATCGCACTGTGACACCGATCTGATATCGGCGACAAGAGTCGTAAACGCTGGCCACTGCAATCCAGTAGGACAAAGCAGAATACCCAAAAGGTCCCAGACATTCTCTGTCGCTGCCTTCGACACCGCAGGGTGCTTTTCTTTCCATCGCATCACCAGTTCAAAAGCTTCTGCGACAGAGACTCCATCGTGTTCCGTGATAGCGCGGCCAATAAGTGTTGATAAACGTTGATATGGTTCATCTTGCGCACGTGGTTCACCGCCACCGTGTAAAAACGTAGCTATCCTTGTTTGCGCTTTCTGTTGCGCAGTCCGCCGCTTACGTGACTGTCTGCGCTTGAACCGCTTCTTGTACTTGCGATAAAGTTCAGCATCTGCAAACCAGATACAGCCACATGCATACCCCCCCCCCCATAACGGTATCGCCCATCCCCCCCCCCCCCCCCCCATACCGGTATCGTCCCCCCCCCCCCCCCCACCCAGACAAAGTGATCTTGATGGGGTTGCGACTGGCATCCTGACCACTCGGGAAGGCCTGGTCAACACGGGGCACCTTATACATTCAACGATCCGGCTATGTGCGACCCGAATTATCGAGCCTTGCCCATGAGTCGGCGGTGTAAAAGATGTTATCCTTCGGAGCAGCTCCAATTTACCCCAAGTACAGGCAACCAGCAAAAAGACCACTTGTAAAAATTGGCTTGTGTTGCTGGTTTGAGATGCAATCAATCAATCCCCGTATAGCACATACCCGTATCGCCCATACCCCCCCCCCCCCCCCCCCGCCTGTAAACCCCCCCCCCCCCCCCCCCGCCTGTAACCCTCTATCTGATTATCTGATTCACAAAAGATTCGGGACGAACCGTCCGAGCTGTCGTCGGAATTGCTAGAGGAATCCTCGGAACCATCTGCATATAGACAACCAAAACGTACAACATGTGCAGAGCGTATGATAGTATGACATTCAGGACAGATATATAGATATATATTAGGAGGCAGTGCATAAAAGTAAAGTGCAAAGCATTCCTGGCTATCAGACTAAGGCCTCGGGCCTGGCATGGGTAATACGTCCCGTGAAGGGACGTAAGTGACCCTTCCCTCTGCCCGCGAAGGACGATCGAATCGTCAGGTCCGTCAACAACCAGTTGCTTATGTGCAGTAACGCAAAAGCAGAAGTGCAAGAGAGAGAGAGAGAGAGAGAGAGAGAGAGAGAGAGAGAAAGAGAGAAAGAGAGAAAGAGAGAGAGAGAGAGAGAGAGAGAGAAAGAGAGAGAAAGAGAGAGAGAGAGAGAGAGAGAGAGAGAGAGAGAGAGAAGACTTGGGACAAACCGTCCGAGCTGTCGTCGGAATCGCTAGAGGAATCCTCGGAACCATCTGCATATGGACAACCAAAACGTACTACGCTTGCAGAGCGTAATATTGATAGTCTTGCATTCAGAAACGAACCTATACCCGTATAGCCCATACCCCCCCCCCCTCCCCCTGTTCTTTATCATTCACTTATCTCAATATCTCAAAAGATTCCAGACAAACCGTCCGAGCTGTCGTCAGCATCGCCAGAGGCATCCTCGGAAGCATCTGCATATGAACAACCTCACCGTTACCACAGTCCAATTGGATGAAGTTGCTGGACGACTATACAAACTGGATTACGTAACGTACGACGAGGAACGAACTAAACTCCCGCCAACAGCCGCCAAACCGTCCACATCTCCAGACGCCATATTCGCGAAGATCGACCACGACAACAGCAAGACCAGACCACAACACCTATGCAGACAAGGTAATCTCACCCTCAGCCAGTGGATTAAGCAACGCCTCAGCAGCGCCCGCACCAGGGTCGAACTACAGTACCGACCAGGAGACCAGGACGATCCCCCCTCCCCACCTCCACGCACGGAGTCCGCACCCCGCCCCCAACGCCGATGGCGCAAGAGACGCCGTAGCACCACCGCCCAAGCACTTCCCCAGCAGACCCTCCCTCTCTCAGCCCCAACAACGACCTACCAACACGACAAACCCCACAGATGGACGGCTCAACAACGCTCCCTCTCCGACGCCAGCGTACAGTCCAGCATTGCAGCCCTCCACGGACCCCAGGAATTACTAGCACGTGCCGTGGCTTCAGCTAGAACACTCAGTATCGTTACCACACCAGGATCTACTTCCCCCGCTGCCCCCATGATTCCCAGCCTCGCGCTACGCATCAACCATAACCATAAAAAGCCCCGGCACACCCCGACTTGTCTCACCAATCCCCAAATGGACCCACGGCCCACCCATCAGCTTCCTAGACCCCCTAGACTCAACCCTAACCCGCGACAACATTGGCAACCAAGGCCCAGCAGGACATATCGCAGCCCCCGCAAATATAGCCTCCCAAGCCTTATGGCAAACAACCTACGATGCAATCCTACGGGAAATGAAGGCTAAATATGTATTGACCCATAGCGTCAGCATGACCAATAGAATCCATATCCTTGCGCAAGCCCCAGACTGTGAACTGATCATGGGATACCAATTTCCTGGAGCCGAACTAAACCCGATCACCCTGGCATCTCTACCCCGTTCCGTATGGAGGCGTATACGTGCCATTACAGGCCTCCCCACCAACGGCGCAGTCCTCAGTATCTACGACCTTCGCGGCAACGTGCCAACACCTGGTATTCTCTTCCACCGTGACGACGAACGCTTCATGAAACATGACGATATCGTCAATTTAATCCTGGGAGCATCGACTGCCACCATCACGGTAATCCCGTACGGCGACCAGTTCGACAAACTTGCACCCCAATCACGCTACCGAAGCATCAACCTTAACCACGGCACTCTCCACACTTTCAATCGTTTTCAACTACACCGAGTCGACTTCGCTCCGATCACCCCCAACTCGCGAGAAGAATCTTCCCATCGGATCAGTCTCTCCTTTCGAGAATTTGTGACATGGGCAGACGTCGCTGCACCCTCCTGAGATCCTCTTGGCAATGCCCGCGACACGTACTTGCAGAATTCCCTCCGTTTCTGGCAACAATTGCACACAAACCGCAAGCGCAGCCGACCCCACCTCGCCCCCACTTGCACCGCACGAGATATCTTGGCTTATCTTCTGTCCAGCAACGAAGAGCTACCGGACCGCATCCTGGCCTTTCTCCGAACGGGCACGCATGAGGACACAAAGATATTGCCAGTCGCCCAGACATCCAACTTTGCCCCGATCCCTGACACAGGCCCTACCCACCCTCGGACCATAGCACTACTCAAGGGAGGCCCAGACGTCTCCACACACCTACGAGCCTCCCCAGAAGGCATATCCATCGATGCGCTCCTCCAAACGCGAGGGTTACATGGCGCCTGCGCCTACACAGAAATCGAGAAATCTACATGGTTCCCCAGACTACCCCAAACCGAGTTCTGCGTCCTCATGTACAACCCAGACGTCCCAATCTACGAAGACCTGAGCACCAGCGACATTACTCCACTATCACCACTATTCGCCCCCCCCCCCCCCCCCCACCGTCCTGATCCTCAACCAGACAGCCATCAAGGACCGATTCTTCCGTGGGGGACGCACGGTGGGAACCTGGGGACCGAATTCTCGCACCCCGGACGAGAAAAACTCCAATCTCCGCCTCTTCTGCCGAGACTACCTGCAAAACCCTGGCCCAGGCTTCTACGGCCACTACCACACCCGCAAGCTCAGTTCTAGTAATGTTATCTCGATCTTGGTCCTCGACCCTCAAGATATCTACGGCGCGACCAACATCATCCACCTCGCGGAACATAAGCTCACAGGAGCCATGTTATCTCCGAGTCCCTACGAATACAGATGCGTCCCAGCCGAGGCATCCTACGACCCATGCTTGCAGAGTGGTTTAAGAGGCTCTCCTCCATCAAGACCACCTGGCGCTAACCGAAGCCCTGACCACCAAGTCCTCCACTCGATCACAAGGAAGTACGGTGTAGTAACACGCATATCCACGGGAGCCCCAGTAACCGCAGCTGCGACCCCACCCTCTACGCACACAGTCAGGAGGACCCTGAACTACTCCACTGTAACCCCAAACGAGTCACAGGCCCCTATATGCTGCGCGCTCACCTTCATGACCCGATTGGCCGCGGACAACTACGCCATCAGCCCCCCCGCACGCAGCGCTACTTACGAACGAGAATGGGAGTTAAAACCAGGCAAACGCCCCATCGATACGCTCAAGTCAGCCCCGCCCCGAGCTCCGTGGCCCCCCACCGGGGCGGAACAACCTTCGGATAGTAACCCCCAGTCTCCCCCATCACCTGCAAACCACGCAGCACCCCCCCTTCCAATCTCCGAACACGGACGTCCCCCCCAAGGCGAAGAGCCATCATCAGGGACCCCGCGCACACAGGCCACGCCGTTAGTAACGCAAGGCGACCCCGACGACGCGATACCCTCCCAGACCAACCCTTCCTCGATCTCTCCTACCGAACCCCTGTTCTCGGATACGAGCAGGGCCCGTCCATCCTCAGACATGAGTGGATGCGGCTATAGTGGAGAAGGAGGGAATGGGCCGGTCAGGGAACCCCGCGTCCCTGGCGTCGCTGCGATTACCACCCCGTCGACTCTGCCTACCCTGCCTGCCCCAGCCTCAAATCAGAGTGGTCTGGCACGTCCGACCGCACCAAAGGCACGAACTTCTACCAACGAAGCTGCAAAGCATCCATCGCCCCGGCGAGCCCAAGGGCCCTCGAATACATATGATGATGGCTCAGTTACCACCAAGTTCTCCAAGGCCAGCTTATCCCCGATCTCCTCCACCGAACTCCCGTCCTCGGGTACGAGCGGGGCTGGTCCTTCCTCAGGCATGAGAGGACTAAGCTATAGTGGCGAAGAAAGGACTAAATCGGCCAAAAGAGACGGTGCACCGAACGCCATCACCAGCTCCCCACAATGTCCTCTTTCAGCATGGCTTCGAACATCCTCTGATCGAGCAGCTACCAGGAGTCTCCCTACGTACTACATCACCAGGGACGAGCTCTTCATGAAACAATTTCAACCAGCTATAATCACTCTGATGGACCAAGAAGAATTAAAAGCACTTAGCGATTTGGAAGGCTGGCTGAACGATACAAACCTCATCTGGATCCTGGGTCGACTAGCCATCGAAGCTGCACCAAAACGATGTCTCATACTCTCCACATTTGCGTATGAGAAAATGGTAAAGGAAGATCCCGCAGAATGGATTCACAAGTGGATCAAACCACACTACACCCTATCAGACTTTGACCATATCCCAATCCCCATCAACATCCTAGAGGCCCACTGGGTGATGGTCATCCTCACGCGGGAAACAAAAGAAAACGAGTCGCCGACGTACAAGTTTCCAGACTCCGCACCTTCCTTTGCCAAGAAAGTAAATTCGACCGACCAGCTGCCATACAGTCCATGGTCGCCTTTTTCAGGAAGGTCGGATTCCTCCAGTCTACCAACAAGGTGATGCACGACCCCCTCGCAGTACCACTACAAATCGGACAATGTGACTGCGGGGTCCATATCGTGGGATGGACCATCGACTTCCTTAAATCCCCAGAAAACTTCCTACAGGGCATGTCCAGCAACGACAGCCTGTGGTTCCGGGACCAAGCAGGACCATCACCATGAATACCAGGATGATTCGACGGCGCCTGGCACACCTGGCAAGGGAGGACTCCAAAGCACACCCACGTACGGTTCCCTGCGCCCCCCAAACACCTACCCAAAGGCCCCTGGAGGACGCCCCCCCAACCAATAACAACGATGAACCTCTGACACGGGATCCCCCCTCTCTCCCCGACCCTCTCCCTCTGATGGCGAATACCCCCCTCTCTCTCTTTCCCTACCAGCGACCCTCCAGGCTTCAGACTCGACCAGCGCTCCCCAACTACATGCACACAATCCGCCCCGCCACCCCCTGCCGGCACGCCCCCTGTCCCAGATGACCAACCCAGGGAGACCGACAGGAAGAGCGCTACACACCGACCCGAAGCATCAAAGCCTATCCTGAAAGCAGATACGCAACCCCGCGAGCGCTAATTCACATCCGCAGAGCCACGTCACCGAAGATGGCAAACCGACGGCGGCCCCAATTACAAACCCCGACCCTACTCAAACTCCCGCACCATCACCTCCACCTCCACCACCCCGTCCGAATTTGACGCATCTTCCACGGAAACGACGACCCCCACCGTCACCCCACACCGAGCCTGGGCCATGGGGCTCACCACCTTCATAAAGGAACAGTACCCACACGCCGCAAAGAGCGAGTGCCTTCTCACCATGCCTATCTCCGCCTCTGACCAACCAGGCCCTCTATACCACACACTACGAAGCACCCACTCCAGCACCTGCACATACAAACACGTGATAACCCACCTGTGCATCCTCACCCCATGGGACACCGCCAGCCCAGGCGTACGCTGGGTCCTACTCGTCCTGTCAATGACCCTGCCCAGAATACAGACAGGTGTTCCCCGTGGCAGAGTTCCTCCCCTTGCTACCCCAACCTCCCGAGACCAACCCCTCTTCCTGGTCATAAGATCAGAAGCCCCCGTCGACGATAGGACCTACGCAGCGCTGGACCTTATTTTCAAAGACTGGGCCACTGCACTAGGCGATTCTCCTCTCTGGATCATTTCACGACCTCGGCAACCCGGATACACCGAGATAGCCCTCCCACAATGGTCGGATGCTTCTACTGGAGATCGTCAACGGTGTGTACTCAAATTCATACAGTCGCCTGCACAGTTCCATGCCACCCTATCCCAAGACAGCAAACCTCCTGTCTCCCCGATACATGACGTGCCCTCCCCAGCGCCCTCACCTGCTCCCCCTCTGCCACCACAGCTTCCCCAGTCAATCCAGACGACACCGTCTCCCAGGCCACTACTACCCCCACTGACGCCCCAATTATCGACTCCGCGCTGGATCCTACCTCCCCCACCCCCAATCACACCACATACCGATCACAGCGGCCCCGCACAGTCTGGCCCCCCACACCTGATCCCATTTGCCACACACTCGCCGACCTTCCCGCTCTGGCTACCCCCGGACGCATCTACTCTCCCCGGCGGCCAGGCTTTCCCGCCCCAAATTACCTCCAGCCTATCCTCCTTGCTCCGGGATTTCACCCCACCTCAAATTCTAGCCTCCTGTGTCATGCTTACCTCGGCTCCGATACACTTCATCCAAGCCCAAGCGGCACAACTCCGCACCCCGAACATGACAAACACACCGAGTTACATCCTGACCCCTGGGCCGGTGAGTCAGACTGGGACGTCGTCGCTAAGTTTGTCGTACCTCCCACGTCAGCTCCCCTATACCAGATGGCCCCCCCTTCTCTGATACAGACAGCTGCGAAACGCGTGTGGCTATCGCTTAATCGAAACAAAATCCCCCATCGCCCACCGCCTCCAAATCCCCCTTGGCTAACCCAAAACGTCCACATCACGACCGACCCCACTCACCCGAAGGCAGAAAAAGCGTCGACGGTATACCAAAAACCGAATTGCCAAAGAACTTCTACTCGCAGCCAATGCCCCCGTTCCAGCATTCAGCACCGCCCCCACACCCATCATCGGACCACCAAACATTTCCGTCCCGGTGCTACCTACGCCCCAGATCAGTGGCGAACACCACTAACCCAATATAACCCCCAACCGGGTGGCATCCATCCCCGCACAGGACGAGCGGTCTCCCCCGAGGACAGCACCCACGCGTAGGGTATGCCGTTCCCCACAAACCCCGAACACCCCGGACTTGAGTGACGCCGCCGGCACACCGCCCCGCGCAGCTCCACTGTCGACCAACGACTCCCCCCCCCCCCCCCCCCCCCCCTACGACCCCCGGCGAAAGTGACCTTTGCTCCAGAACTTGTCTCTGGCCGTTTCACCTACGCCCCAGGCACGCCCACCACAAACGAATCAGCCTCCGACTCAGGATCTGCCTCTAAACCCCCCCCCCCCCCCCCCCCCCCCCCCACACACACACAGAGGCATGTGGACCGAAGCCCCCGGCGAAGCCCTGCCCTACTGGCCCCTTACTACCAAAACTTAGTAGGAAAGGTCAACCGTTTGGAAGGACGGGGAAAGGACAATGTAGCCCTCGTTTGCCCAGTACCAGGGCCCAACGCCCCGCTGGACGAACAAGAACGGACCCACGTCCCCGAAGATCACCCCAGTGGCTCCCGCTCCGTATCGTCCTGACAAGTCAGACCCGAGGTCTCGTAGTTCAGAAATACGACCTTCCCAGAGGATCTTCCCGACATAATGCGGGGAACCGCCCCCCCGACCCCCCCTCTCCAATTCGAACATCGCAACAGGCCCCCCACAGCAAGCGGCGGCGGCTACGGAGCCCCCCTAGAGCCCCCACTCAGCCCAGATCAAATGTTCCCACCATCAACCACCCCGCGGGAGGTAAGAAAGCCTCCGACCTAGCGGACCCGATCCAGCAAAGTACCTCCGCCAACAAATGCGTACCGAGCAACCGACGGGGCATCCACAACCCGGGCAACATGTGCCACATCATCACGACCATCCAAGCCCTTGCTTCGACCCAGGCACTGCCATAATGCATCTTGGCTTGGTCACGGAGACAACCCTCCCCAGCTAATACTTCAGACGAAGAAGGCATGCTACAGTCCATCGGATCTCTCTTGGCCGACTTACGGCCACCGGCACATCCAACCCCATTGTGGTACCATGGTTCCAACAAGCGACTACCCTGCAACTCATCCACACCCTTCTACGTCCCCGAACTGACGCACCACCACGCCTCTATATTCAAGGCATATTCAAACTACTACGAAACATTAAGAACAAGAAAGGTAACGACGCCATTGCCAAATGGATGTGCCACACCTCCTCTTCGGACCAATGTACCTCATGTGGATGTACGGCTATTGCTACGACCCAGTCCCCCATTCTCGACCTCACCGTCCCAGACCCCTGGACACCACACCTTCCAAATCGAGGACACCTTGCCTCACTCCTACAGCTCTGGAGAACCCAACCGTCCACTCCCAAATGCTCCCAATGCAACCACCGCAAAGAAGGTCAACAAACCCTCCTCAACCGCCCCAATACTATATGGTTCTCTATCGACCGCCACCCTGGCCCGCTCCCAGATACAACGACGCGACCCGACGGGACAAAGCACCCCCAGCAGAAACAACTCACCTTCCCACCCACTCTATGGATCAAGCCAGAAGCCGTGGGAGGAACGGAATCACACTCATACCAACTAGCTGGAGCAATCTACAGTGCCGACGCCAAGAACACCGACCACCTGATCTTCCTCACCCCACAACCAGATGGATCATGGCTCAAACTAGATGACGCCACTGCCACCATCCTTTCAGTTAAACAGGGCTGGAACCTCCTGGGCTCCCGCGCACTCATGGTGACTTACAACCGCCTGCCCAAGCCCCCCCTCAAGACGAGCCCTACCAACCCACCCGCAACTGGCCCCACAACCCAACCTTGGCCGCCCTGCACCACATCGACCCCGAGCCAAGAACATCCCGACCTACAGGGCCCCTGCAGATCAACTGGCAACGCCGCCTTACCCTGAAAATCAAGAAACTGAAACGCCTCGCACAACCAGCCCCCTCGACCCTTGCACCCATCAATATCCCGGCACGAGACCGCCATTCTTTCTCACTCCTTAATCAGGCCATTGTAGCGGAAAATCATGTACATAAACGGGTCCCCGCCACCCCCCAACACGCCGGCGACCCCGAAGGGTACATCCTCCCCTCATCCAGAGTACTACGGCTATACAGCAACCTACTCCCCAGCCCTCCCAGCCCCTCCTTCTTCTTGGATCCAACAGCCAAACACATCAGCCCGGTCCTCACCGGAACCAAACGCACACTTGGCCTCGCATGCATCGCGGCCAACATCCAACACACAGCGGGAGGAACACAAGTCGTGGCAAACCCATCCCTCCCCTTGTCAATCCCAACTCCCCGAAACCCCACCGGCCCCACCCGGCACCCCCCTCATCTCAACCCCTCGATGGGCCTTAGAAATGTTACTACTTACCCCAGCCATGGGCACTAAATTGGTTATTCCCACCCCTGCCCCACCGAAGCCCAACACTACTGACCTGCTCTTCCAAGACAAACTCTGCCTCGTCCCCTGCTAGTACACCCTCAAACGACAAGAGGTGGTTGCTACCATACAGAAACAGCGAGTACACACAATCATCGCCAACTGCATTTCGATTGAACACAACATTCTTCTTCGATACGACAGACGCTTTCACCCTAATCGCAGCTACTCCCGCAACCAATAACCATGGCTGGCCCCACAACGGGTCCTCCTCCCCATTATCCGACACAATACCATCAGATCCCTGATTACTGAGCGGAAATCTTTCCCCATGCGGACTTTCTTCTACCTCGAGGTGGGTGCCAGAGACGGTCTCCTACAATTACACACCACAGAGAAACCGGCCGAACTACAAGCGAGATACCCGGCATCCCTGGACCTCACCGTTACCACAGTCCAATTGGATGAAGTTGCTGGACGACTATACAAACTGGATTACGTAACGTACGACGAGGAACGAACTAAACTCCCGCCAACAGCCGCCAAACCGTCCACATCTCCAGACGCCATATTCGCGAAGATCGACCACGACAACAGCAAGACCAGACCACAACACCTATGCAGACAAGGTAATCTCACCCTCAGCCAGTGGATTAAGCAACGCCTCAGCAGCGCCCGCACCAGGGTCGAACTACAGTACCGACCAGGAGACCAGGACGATCCCCCCTCCCCACCTCCACGCACGGAGTCCGCACCCCGCCCCCAACGCCGATGGCGCAAGAGACGCCGTAGCACCACCGCCCAAGCACTTCCCCAGCAGACCCTCCCTCTCTCAGCCCCAACAACGACCTACCAACACGACAAACCCCACAGATGGACGGCTCAACAACGCTCCCTCTCCGACGCCAGCGTACAGTCCAGCATTGCAGCCCTCCACGGACCCCAGGAATTACTAGCACGTGCCGTGGCTTCAGCTAGAACACTCAGTATCGTTACCAC
The DNA here is from genome assembly GCA_019918135.1 of Paulinella micropora. NCBI lineage: Eukaryota > Cercozoa > Imbricatea > Euglyphida > Paulinellidae > Paulinella > Paulinella micropora. Next base: position 33,273 of record WBZZ01003042.1, on the reverse strand, counting down.
ACCAGGATCTACCTCCCCCGCTGCCCCCATGATTCCCAGCCTCGCGCCACGCATCAACCATAACCATAAAAAGCCCCGGCACACCCCGACTCGTCTCACCAATCTACAAACACTAACTGAGCTATACCAGCTCCTCTCAACAGGTCAGCTACCACCAGACATCCAGACCACTTGGCAACGATGGCGACGCATCGTGCACATCCTGGGACCCACCTCCGGAACGCAAGCCGTCGATACCCTGTGGGACTACAACACTGCTCACACCCAGACGCAGCCCCCGCCTGACAACTTACCTAACCTATGTGCCCTCGCCCTTAACACCATTGGATGGGCCCGGGACCGCATAAACAAATTTGCGGATATACTTACCACCGACTCCAACCTGGGATTTATGCCCCCCAAAAAGACTCTCAATTACGTATGGGATATCAACCGCACAGCAATATACAACCGAGCGCGGCAACGCCGACCAACACAGAGGCCTACCCAAACCGCTACTACGGAGTACTACACCAACCTGTTCCGCGCAAAGATTCCCACAACCGAAGCTGCACAAAACATAGCCAGGACCGCACTAGGAGATGATTTCACCTGCCTCACCCCACCAATAACGCAACACAACCGCCCAGATATTTTCCTCGGAGAGCGAATAGTCCGCGACGCTCCCCTGCCCCCCCACCCTCACAGAGACACACAAATCCACCACCACAGCTGCAGCACTCCTGGAGTTCCGAGAACATCAACTGCTACAGGATTGGGAAGCGCATCTCCTTACGGCAGGACCCCAAACACAGTTCCAGCACACCCCGCCTTGGACAGACAATCTCATGCAGTACACATCACAGTGGGTTACAAAACCCGGACGCGACCCACATCGACGTACCAACGACTTCTTCACCCGAATACACTGGGCAGCCCACTGCTCCTTAGATATTCCGCGTCCCAGACCACCTGAGACCATCTGGGACTTGTATACAGCACCGAAACCCTCCTGCATCGTAAATCTCCTCCACGAACTTGGAGGGGCCGACTCCACCGCCACTCCGCTTGATTGCTTCCTGCACTGGCAAGCCCGCCCCTCGGACCCCAACGGAATAGCTAAGGAAGCAGCTCTCCTCCCCATACACCGACTTCTAGATGACTTGCGGCACAACCATCCTCCCACGTCACCAACACTAACCCCCTCCACCGATACCACAATACCGCCTACTTCTCCCGAGTGGATATACCAAACATTTCACCAAGTTACCGCCCCAGCTGATATCCTATCCGGACAAACATCAAGCATTCCTGGAAGCACGCCGTGACTTCACTCTGGATGAACTCCGCACGGCCCTTAACGCCAAAAAGGGCCCATCCGCCGGACTCGACCAAGTCCCTCCAACTGCACTCCTCTTACTTTCCCACGAAGGACAACTATACATCCTGGCGTACCTCAACTTTTGTTGGCGAGAGGGTAAAATTCCAAGCGAATGGAAACCCACCCAACTGACACAACTGTGGAAGGAGAAAGACACGGGAGCCAACCCGAGCGAATGGCGTCCCATCATGATCTCACAAGCAATCATAAACCTTTATGCGAAAATGGTCGACCTCCGACTACGAACCCTTATGCTGGAAGTAGGCACCATGAGCAAAACCGCTAAGGCAAACTGCCCACGTATATCAGGGGCCGACGAATCCAACCTCACCCTACGTCTGATTCTATACGACGTCCGGAACGTAGCAAGGGTAACCAACCGCGTACATACCCTCATCATCACAGCGATAGATGTAGAGAAAGCCTTCGACTCAGTGGAACTCCCAGTACTGCAAAATGCCATCGCGAACACAGTGGCCCCCCAGACGCCTTTCCCGAACTCTACCGTTTCATCCAACATCTCTACCAAGGCGCCTTGATCCACACAGGCAAAAAAGGCTCTACCATCCATGACTCTACGTCGGTCTATCGAGAACGGGGAACTGCCCAGGGCAGTCCCATCAGCCCCACCCTCTTTAGCATCGTCTACGAATACCGACAGCGATTAACATCAGCTGCATCCCCACGGGCGATCCCCAAGACGGATATCAGTTCTACGGACACGCCAGACAGTTCAACTCCTGGCCCGCCATGAGGGGAAAAACCCTAACCAAGGAAGACGTTACAATCCCCCCCCAAACACACCTTTGCTGACGACGACTGGCACGCATACGGGGGACCAGGCCCCAGATATATATATATATATCGCGCGCTCAAGCAGGATTCAACAAATCCCAACGCCAACTACAAGCCACTGGTTTCATCACGGAAGCTTCCAAAAGCTTCACCCTAGAAATCACAGTATACCCATCGGGTTACATCGAAGACTTCGACGTTGGCTTGCAGGGAGTGGATGGCACCCCCATTCCAAGTCTGACGAAATACGAAAAATTTCCGATCCCTAGGATTATTCACATCAGGGCTTGACGACCACAAACTTCAACTTCAGGAAGCCACGAATACTCTCATATTAGCCACCCAGGTGGCCTTACACCTCATTGTATCCAAATCACGCAAACGTGAAGCGCTCCGAGACCTGGTACCAGGCACCCTCGACTTCCCCCTCGGCTGGACCTCTATCACAGAATCCGAGGCAGATACCCTGGACACATACCTTCGAGAATGCTTCCGCGGTACACTAGATCTCCGACCGACTGATATCCCAGTTGCTTACCTCTACGCTCCAAGAGGGAAGCGCGGCGGCTTCGGGCTCCCCCGGTTTAAAGACCGAGCCAACCTCAGAATTGCAGCCGTATTCCTATCGTTATTTTCCCACGATAAATCGACACAAATAGCTATCCACTCCCACTTGCGCCTACTACGTGATGACCTCCTCCCACACACCGACTGGAATCCGGACGGCAGCGACCCTAGGCCCCCTTTACCGACCCAACCCCATGAACCCCCAGCCACCAACCCTACATGCAGAGAACGCAAACAACACCCCACACCGGACCCTCAGAGCCAACAGATCCTACAACAGCTTGCTGATCTTAGAATCCCTAACACCTACCTACACTAGGCAAGATTGCCTCCGACCCATAGTTGGCGCCCCGATGACGAAAGCTACAGGGAAGACCCTCCAATCGGCGAAGCCTACTACCACCAATCCATCCACTCCAACCAACCCTCTCACCCCCCATGGAAGGACATCGAAGCCGACAACCCCCGACCACCTCCCACTCGGAACCAACCCTTCCTTGATTGGCACTCCCACGAACTGCTTTAGAAAAATCCAGGTATTCAGGCCACCTGGGAATAGAATGGATGTGCGCACTCCGTAACCTCGGGAATGGCATCCAACTCCGGCAAGAACACCTCCCACACGACACCCACCCCGACCGAGACTGAACTACACTCTCCCTACGTCATCGCCGTCCAGCACAGGTTCACGGGGGCCATCACGCTCACCGAGAACAGCCGCCAAGCCATCCTCAAGGCGAAAGCAGCCATCCGGGACCGTAACTACTCGAGTCTCCGCAACCGCCCCTCAACGAACCTAAACAAACCTACCCCAGCCCCACGATTCGCCCTCAAATGGGGGTCGGCCTCAGAAATGAGGGGCGAGACACAGCAAATCTCCCACCATTATCTAGGTCCGCACACCACCAGAGCAGACTGGGAAGTACGGTTCATCCTCCTGACGCAACTAGCTGCTATAGAGACACCGGCCATGCACAGCGTCCGAACCAAAAACAAAGATGACGCCAAATGTCAATTCTGTGACAAGATAGGCACCATCGATCACTACATGACCTCCACGAGCACTACACCCCCCGGAGTATATACAAGCCATCAACCACCGCCATTCCGCTTCTAGACAGGCTATAAAACGACACCTAGGGCTCGGCGCACCCAACAACCCACCCACACGGTGGTCATCGCCGAAGAAGGTAAACCCACCCCGATCACACCCGAAATCGACATCACTCTCGCATGGTCCACCCTCGGCGACACCGGAGGAACATGCCGCCACGACCGCATACACCCAGCGGCAGCAGTGGCAAAAGAACTACAAGAGGCCAAACTCCCGTCGAAACCGGATTCACACCTCACGTCACATCCCCACGCGTGTTCCTCGTAGAAGCCACAACTCGCACAGATGAATGGCTAGTCAGAATGGATCAATCTATACACGCAAATGCATCAGGGGAGTGTATTCGACGGACCTGGGACAAAGATGGCAAAAGAATCAACCCCCCCTACAACCCAAAAGACAGAGAGGACCCTCCTATTGAATGGCCACTAATACCGTGGATGGCTACCAATCCCCCGGGTATAATCCACGGGCCATCTACGAACACAAATATTTTGAATACTAAAAACAAATCCAAGATCTCCGACTGGGGGCATCTGGACAATGCATATCCAACCTGCTAATGATAGCTATGGGAGCGAAAGGTTACATCCCTGCCTCAGGATATAAAGCAATTCAGGAACATTTCTTTAAAGCGCAAGCCAACGCAATCTACCGCGACCTCACTGAGCTCTGCCATGACCACATCCTCACGATCTGGAAATTACTGCATGCATGCCCGACGCCCGCGCCCCCCCCCCCCCCCCCTTACTGCCCAAGCCGGACACACCAACCAACCATCTCGCTCTAACGACGCGCCCGACCCAGAGCAACTATAGGAAAAAACCCAATCACAACCCCCAAGGAACTCCTCCGCCAGCCAACCAATGTCTAACAAACTTGCGTGTATAGATTGGTCCCACCTCGATTCCCAGACTCTGAAAAACATGTACAACACCAACAAGTATCCAACGACCCCTACAAACGACCAACGAAGTCATATACAGCGCCAACGTGTATCCAACACGCCAACAAACCCACTACCAACGTGTGCCCAATAAACCAACTCACCAAAACCACTGGAGAACCTACCCCCCCGCTTGTTGCCAGCGAAACCACCCAGCTTTCACACAGAAGGCTACCAACACGTGTTCGGCCACATGTCTTTCCTCTTTTGACCGTTCCGGTCCTCGGATTCGGTTCTCTCTCATTTGAGGGCTAAGACCCGGTTTCGGAGCCAACATGTGAGGGTAGATGAGGCTCTGGCAACAGTCCTTATCAACTTACGAATACTTATTAAACCCCCCCCCCCCCCCCTCATCATTCCGAAGGCTGCAAAGTCACTACCGGTAGGTAAGAGGGGGACTCGGCGCCCCGGTTGCCGCGGGGGTCGTTGCCAGTCGTAGACTGAAGTTATTGCGAAGGCCATTGTAAAGTGGTTAATCGCAATAAGAAATTTGACTTGAATAACTGAAAGTTCAAGTATATATTAACTAGTGATCAAGTTAACGAGCACTCCGCAACGTGACCCTAGTCACCGTCAGTCACGTTTATTAATATTAATAACACTTACAGGAAATTCCTTACCGTACTTTATTATATATTGAAAACTTAAATATCATATTAACTTGAAATTAATATATACATACTTAGTATACTGTATACACCAACACTGCGGTATATAATTAGGTATTATAGACCGAACCAAGCAGGCTTTGTTCAGGATTCTTACTTGGATTCAAATGAAAGAAAACAAGACAGAAAGACGTGAAAAACATAGAAGCAAAACAAGAAAGAAAAGAAAAGAAAGAAAGAAACTGAGAAAGAAAGAAAGAAAGCAAGCAAGCAAGAAAGAAGAAGAAAGGAAAATGATGCTAAGACAGATCTGTAGGTGAAAGAAAACAGAAAGAACGAAAACAAGTTATCAGTCAGTACCCAGCCTAGTCCAGGAAATTCGA
>WBZZ01003041.1:27500-86404 GCA_019918135.1 Paulinella micropora | reverse complement strand
ACAGCGTTGCGTCCCCCTCCAAAGTTGGTTGTGTTGTTTGGATCATATGTGTCTGAGTGTTGGTCTGCTAGGGAGGGTAAAAGGGAGGAGCTTGGGGTGGAGGATGGGGGCGAGGTGATTGACCTCACTGAGGTTCCATCAGCTTCTGTCCCACCCTCTCCCCCAAGTGACGTTGATGTTGCGCGGCGCGGCCGTCCGCGCAGTGTGGACGTCCTGGCTAGAGAGAGGGGTTCGGGAGCGCAGCGTAGTGTCTCCGAGTTCTTCTCTTCAGCTAGCACCCTCGCATCTAGCTCTTCATGCACTTCACAGCCCCCATCTGCCCCTGCTGTTGCTGTTGCTGCTATGTCTGTTTGGTGTTCTGACAATGCGTTGGGATCGGCTGATCCCGGTGACCCAATGGAGGCACATGTCCAGGATCTGGATCTGATGCTATAGTCTGAGGAAGCCTATTATTATTATTATTATTATTATTATTATTATTTTGGACACCGTGATAGCCCAGTGGTCAAGTTCTACCATCTGGGCCCTGTCGCCAGTTGGATTCCCGTCGGTGCCACCAGTATTTTCATTGAACATACCGATCCGTCTGGACCAGTATTTTCATTGAACATACCGGCCCGTCTGGAAGTGTTGGAACTGCCCTTGCGGGGGTGTCATTAGAGCTTATCGTCAATTCTTCGTACTCCCCTCACGGGTGAGACGATGGAGGCGCATGTGCAGAAATGCATCAGCCATTGACAGAGAAGCACTATTATTATTATTATTATTATTATTATTATTATTATTATTATTATTATTATTATTATTATTATTATTATTATTAGCTTTTTCTTCTGTTCCTCTTTTATTTATTTATTATTATTATTATTATTATTATTATTATTATTATTATTATTATTATTATTATTATTATTATTATCATTATTATTATAATTATGGAGGCACATGTCCAGGATCTGGATCTGATGCTATAGTCTGAGGAAGCCTATTATTATTATTATTATTATTATTATTCAGGCCAATGGCCTCAAGGCGTTAAACTGTGACGCCAACTCATAACCCTTTGGTGGTAGAAGCTAGGGAGGAGGGTCGTTGCGCGCGTAAAAGATCTTAAACTCCGCATATGCTGGTTGATAGCCCAGGACCCAGCAGACACCAGATTGTTATGGGTGGGGTTTCGAGGCAGCTCTAGGAACCGCGCTTGGTGTATGCACTTGCACATTCGGTGACGTCTTGCAAGAGGTTGCTGGGACTGCGGAATAACCTCGGCTTAGTGCAGTCTTGCCCTCAGGAGCTCCATCGGTGGCCCCGATCATCAGGCGAGAGACTGACACGGGGGGGTGGAGGACCTCGAACAAGGGTATTTGAGGCTTATGTCCGTTGAGGATATGCCATTAGCTGCATCAGTACGCCTCAGATATATTATTATTATTATTATTATTATTATTATTATTATTATCATTATTTTGTGGTGCGCAGGTTGGTACTCTTTGTGGTGTGCAGGTGAGATACAAGCTAGGTATCGTCTCATGTGCTGGAATCAACTTGTGGGGGCCAAGCTGAAGTACGCCTTCGATGTCTGGCGTGCCCCCGTATCGCAGCTCACCAAGCTGGAGGCAGCAATGCTGCGCCCCATGAGGATGATTCTCGGCATCAGCCCTAAGACAAGCAAGTGGATTACACTCTTTCTGGCGCGCTCTTTGAGTGCGGAGCGTTTGCGGCGGGCGGCACAACTGAAGTTCTATGGACGGCTGCGTGTTCTACCGGAGAAGCGATTTCCTGTCATCGCATCTCAAGTCAAATCCGACTGGACTGCGGAGGCCGAAGGCGCTATCAGGGACTCAATGGATCTACAACAAGGGCTTCAGGAGCTCCTAAATAGCTCAGAGAAGGACCTCGAGGGTTGGTGTTCGACTGTGGACAAGTGGGCCCTTCAGCAGGACGTCAAGATGGTGCAGCAACTGATGTGGGACAAGCGAGAGGCAGGCAGCGATCTTACTGATGGCCTGCGAGTCATCCTAAGACAAGTCTTTGGAACTAAGGAGTTCCCAAGATGGGTAGCCCTTGATGATGCGCATTATAATCTGCTTCGGAGAAGGTTGCTCAGCTGCAACAACCGCCTTCGGTTGTACCGCAGCAAGTTGGTCAGTGGCATGTCCCCTCGCTGCTTCTGTTGTCATGATGATGTCAATGAGTCCCTTGCGCACTTCTTATGGGATTGCCCCATGCATGAGGGGAGACGTAAGCAGCTGTTGCTGAGTATGCAGAGGCTCGGTGGCATGGCTGTTGGGGGGTGCTGAGGGGGATGAAGGGAGTGAGGAGGGGGGTGAGGTCGTAGGCGGAGAGGTTGTGGTGGAGGATGTGTTGCTTGGGCGGGAGCGGGAGGGCTCTGTGCGGCAGAGTTGGGATGATATGTCGCCTGTGGATCAATCACGATTGTTTTGTAAGCTTTTTCAGGGGAAGTCGCGCTTCCGCAGTAACTTTAGGCTTGCTGCGTTGTTAGGGGTTACAGCGTTGCGTCCCCCTCCAAAGTTGGATGTGTTGTTTGGATCATATGTGTCTGAGTGTTGGTCTGCTAAGGAGGGTAAAAGGGAGGAGCTTGGGGTGGAGGATGGGGGCGAGGTGATTGACCTCACTGAGGTTCCATCAGCTTCTGTCCCACCCTCTCCCCCAAGTGACGTTGATGTTGCGCGGCGCGGCCGTCCGCGCAGTGTGGACGTCCTGGCTAGAGAGAGGGGTTCGGGAGCGCAGCGTAGTGTCTCCGAGTTCTTCTCTTCAGCTAACACCCTCGCATCTAGCTCTTCATGCACTTCACAGCCCCCATCTGCCCCTGCTGTTGCTGTTGCTGCTATGTCTGTTTGGTGTTCTGACAATGCGTTGGGATCGGCTGATCCCGGTGACCCAATGGAGGCACATGTCCAGGATCTGGATCTGATGCTATAGTCTGAGGAAGCCTATTATTATTATTATTATTATTATTATTATTATTATTTTGGACACCGTGATAGCCCAGTGGTCAAGTTCTACCATCTGGGCCCTGTCGCCAGTTCGATTCCCGTCGGTGCCACCAGTATTTTCATTGAACATACCGATCCGTCTGGACCAGTATTTTCATTGAACATACAACTAAACATTCGACAATCTTGGGGGTATCCCTTTTTCCGAAATTTTCCATGAAGTATATGGACTTTTTTGAAAACGTGTGGAAATGAAAGGAAATCAATTCACTGATTGCAGAACATATAAAAATAATATTAAAACATGTTTTTATTAATTGTAATACACTTTAACTTCATCTTCAGAGGTGGGCAGGAACCGGTCCGACACGGTAATCTTTCTCCTTTTTCATAGTCCCGGCTACTATGAATCTATGATGATAACAATGCCCAACATGCAGAATTTGCTTTTAAGTTTGTTTATCTTTGTTTACATTAAGCATTTTACTTTATTATGATAATAAACATTGCTTTTACCTACAATAAATTCCCCCCGGGGGGGGGGGAGGGGGGAGGGGGGAACGGGGGAGGAAGAGAAGTGCGATGTCGCCACGCAAAATACATAGATTCTACAACAAAATTTCTTTAATTACTAAAAAAAATAATAAATCTAACTCCGTAATATCATACTAACTAAATTAGAAGTTTGTTTAACTCTTGCACGCGACAAACGTTCTTAATCACGCTTTCGACCATAACAAACCTGCCAGTGCAAAAAATTACGATTAATACTACACTACTACAAAGAAAAAAAACACAAAACAAATTCAAACATCTTTCAGATGAAGGAGAAAAGTGAAAGCTATGCAAACTACCTGGTGCGTGCATTTGAAGTTAGCGCCGAGTCAGCGCAAGCGATGCTAAAACAAACTCCCATGCGTTAGGTGAGCTGGGAGCGGTGAGACCGGTGCCGCGTTGGGGGGTGGAAGGTGAGTTACCAGCAGACAGAGCGCCAGCTGCCATCCGCGCGATGAGATCCTCCAGCAAGCTTTCTCTCTCGCTCTTACTATTTTTGTTGTTGTTGTTGTTGTTGTTGCTGTTGTTGTTGCTGATGTTGTTGTTGTTGTTATCATTATCATCATAGTTTTTCTTGTTCTTGTTATTCTTCTTCTTCTTCTTCTTCTTCACTCTCTCGTTCTCTTCTTCTGAGCTTTCCTCCTCCTCCTCCTCCTCCTTCTCCTTCTTCGAATTCTTCCTCTTTCTTCTCTCCTCTTCCCGTTGTCGCTTCTCTTGCGCCTCTTTTTCCTTCCGATCTTGCGCTTCTTTTTTCTTCCTTTCCTCCTCTCTCAACTTTCTTTCTTCTGCTAGCATTTCCTTAATGGATGCGGCTTGTTCTGACATTGCCTTGTTCACAAGATCCTGAACGACTTCTTTCGACACGCCGGCGGACGAACTACCCTGAATACAATACCGGTCGCCGTTGTTTTGAAAGAAGTCGTTCATTTCTTGCGAACAAGGCAGTGGCAGAACAAACCAACAGCAACGACAACAACAACAACAAAGAATAATAATAATAATAATAATAATAATAATAATAATAATAATAATAATAATAATAATAATAGTATATCTCCTGCCAATTGCTGAGACAAAAGGCCATGTGCATCCAGTCCTCCATTCCATAAGGAAAGTCTCCACACCAATCGGTGGAATAAAGGAAGTGACGGCATAGAACATCACTCTAGGAGCTTTATACCAATCAGCCCATGGAAAGGGACCGATGGCCTATGTACTCCCTAAATAATAATAATAATAATAATAATAATAATAATAATAATAATAATAATAATAATAATAATAATAATAATAATAATAATAATAATAATAAAGTTTGAAAAAAAAATGTCAGCGCTTCCCGTTAGAGAGATTATACTAGGAAAAAAAAAGACAGGGAAAGGCTCACTGATAGAATGCCACACACACTAGCTAGCCATACTAAAGCTAGTAGCTATACTCCCCTCTCTAAACTATATGCTGCGGCGCCCAAAGAGACCTTTTGACCCCCCCCCCCCGGGGGCCCCCCCCCTCACAAAAAAAAAGAAAAAGAAGAAGAAGGAGTAGGAAAGATTATACCTCCAACGACATGTCCACTTCATCAGCGTCGACCGCGGGCTTTTTGGACTTCGGCTTGCCTAGTCACGTCAGAAATTAGAAACACTGAAAAAAAAGCACACAAAAAAAGATGAAATTTGCTAGTACCTGGCTTTTTCTTGCTGGACCCCTTAGGCATAGGAGGCTCAGGGGTCTCTTCTTCTTCAGGGACGTCTGGAACGTCTGGAACATCGTCGACGTCGATGGATTCTGCACAAAGAACCAAACAATATTACATACATCCTTCATTTTTCATTACATACAATGTTGCTACCGAATCTCAGTTTTTTTGGCCTGCCCGAAGAGCGAGGCTCAGTCGGGCCCTTTTTTTGATTCTTCTTCTAACGTTTCAGGCGAGCATGCAGTAAATATGCAAAATAAAGAAAAGGAAGATGCCAAAAAAAACAAAAACAAAAACAAAAACAAAAAAAAAACAAAAAAAAAGAAAAAGATGGAGCTGGTGGAGAAAAAGAATAATAACATGTATATGAAGAAGAAAAAGAAAAATGGAAGAAGAAGAGGAAGAAGAAGAAGAAGAAGAAGAAGAAGAAATGACCTTGTTTGCTTCGTACAGAAGCAAAAGCTCCCGCTTCCGCCAGTTGCAAATCATAGGCGGGTTCGTGGGGTTACCGACGTAGAGGAGCCACGCGGGCTTCACCTGCTTCTCGAAGTCCATCGGCGACGGATCAAGCATGCAAGAGTGTTTAAGGTTAAAACCAAAAAAACCCATGAGCTGATATTGGATTTCGTCAGCCTTGCCATCGCCGTCAGTGTCGACCTCGCGCGCAGCAAAAATGAAGCGCTTCGATCCTGCAACATCCAAGTATAAAAAATATGTGCAGCTTGTGAATTTTGAAAAACATACAGTACCTCGATTGACTTGCGCAGGAGTCTTCTTGCGCCAACCAATGGGAAAGACAATGAAGAGCCTGCAAATAAAAAATAAACAATCAGTTTATAAAAATCTTTCATACTTATAGGGAAAAAGACCCGGGAGCACAAGGTGAAGTTTCACCCTCACATGTCTCCACTTGCGTGGACGCCTTCAGTTCGAAATTGTTGTACTTTGTAAGTGCAACGTCGAGCGCGAGCGCCCCCTCCCGATGTTTGTTGTCCTCGGATGTGAACTTAAAGAGCAAGCTAATTAAAGCAGCAGCAAAAGAGGAATAATAATAATAATAATAATAAAAAGAGAGTTTAAATTAAAAAAAAATGGCAGCGCTTCCCGTTAGAAGAAATATACTCGAAAAAAAAAACAGGGAAAGGCTCACTGATAACTGATAGAAGGCCACACACACTAGCTAACTATACTAAAGCTAAGTATCTATACTCCCCTCTCTAAACTATGCTATCGAATAATAATAATAACAATATAATAATAATAATAATAATAATAATAATAATAATAATAATAATAATAATAATAATATTATGTATCGTCTGCCAATTGCTGAGCCAAAAGGCCATGTGCATCCAGTCCTCCATTCCATAAGGAAAGTCTCCACACCAATCGGTGGAATAAAGGAAGTGACGGCATAGAACATTAATCTAGGAGCTTTATACCAATCAGCCCATGGAAAGGGACCGATGGCCTATGTACTCCCTAAATAATAATAATAATACTATATCTGAGGCGTACTGATGCAGCTAATGGCATATCCTCAACGGACATAAGCCTCCAATACCCTTTTTCGAGGTCCTCCACCCCCCCGTGTCAGTCTCTCGCCTGATGATCGGGGCCACCGATGGAGCTCCTGAGGGCAAGACTGCACTAAGCCGAGGTTATTCCGCAGTCCCAGCAACCTCTTGCAAGACGTCACCGAATGTGCAAGTGCATACACCAAGCGCGGTTGCTAGAGCTGCCTCAAAACCCCACCCATAACAATCTGGTGTCTGCTGGGTCCTGGGCTATCAACCAGCATATGCGGAGTTTAAGATCTTTTACGCGCGCAACGACCCTCCTCCCCAGCATCTACCACCAAAGGGTTATGAGTTAGCGTCACAGTTTAACGCCTTGAGGCCATTGGGCTGAATAATAATAATAATAATAATAATAATAATAATAATAATAATAATAATAATAATAATAAATAATAAAAGAGGAACAGAAGAAAAAGCTAATAATAATAATAATAATAATAATAATAATAATAATAATAATAATAATAATAATAATAATAATAATAATAATAGTGCTTCTCTGTCAATGGCTGATGCAAATCTGCACATGCGCCTCCATCGTCTCACCCGTGAGGGGAGTACGAAGAATTGACGATAGGCTCTAATGACACCCCCGCAAGGGCAGTTCCAACACTTCCAGACGGACCGGTATGTTCAATGAAAATACTGGTGGCACCGACGGGAATCGAACTGGCGACAGGGCTCAGATGGTAGAACTTGACCACTGGGCTATCACCGTGTCCATAATAATAATAATAATAATAATAATAATAATAATAATAATAATAATAATAATAATAATAATAATAATAATAATAATAATAATAATAATAGTGCTTCTCAGTCAATGGCGAATGCATTTCTGCACATGTGCCTCCATCGTCTCACCCGCGAGGGGAGTACGAAGATTTGACTATAGGCTCTACTGACATCCCCGCAAGGCAGCTCCAAGCCTTCCAGACAGACCAATACTTTCAAAGAAAATATCCTTTGAAAATACTGGCACCGACGGGAATCGAACTGGCGACAGGTCCCAGATGGTAGACCTTAACCACTGGGCTATCGCGGTGCCACATAATAATAATAATATAATAATAATAATAATAGTGTATCTCCTGCCAATTGCTGAGCCAAAAGGCCATGTGCATCCAGTCCTCCATTCCATAGGGAAAGTCTCCACACCAATCGGTGGAATAAAGGAAGTGACGGCATAGAACATTACTCTAGGAGCTTTATACCAATCAGCCCATGGAAAGGACCGATGGCCTATGTACTCCCTAAATAATAATAATAATAATAGTAATAATAATAATAATAATAATAATAATAATAATAATAATAATAATAATAATAAAATAATAATAATAATAATAATAATAATAATAATAATAATAATAATAATAATAATAATAATAATAATAATAATAATAATAATAACAGTATGAAATTTAAAAAAAATGACAGCGCTTCCCGTTAGAGGGATTATACTCGAAAAAAAAAGACAGGGAAAGGCTCACTGATAGAAGGCCACACACACTAGCTAACTATACTAAAGCTAGTAACTAACTCCTTTCTGTAAACTATGCTACAGTATCCAGTAATAATAATAATAATAATAATAATAATAATAATAATAATAATAATAATAATAATGATAATAATAATAATAATAATAATAATAATAATAATAATAATAATAATAATAATAATAATAATAATAATAATAATAATAACAATAATAATAATAATAATACCAGTCTTGATAATCTAATCCGGATAGGAATGTGAAAATTCCTTTGTGGGCCCACACGCGAACCTTCCCCGAATCCAGAGGGGGAAACCCACTCAGCTGGTCATCCTCCTCTTCCTTCTTCTTCCTCTCCTCCTCCTCCATCTTCTTCCTCTCTCCTCTTCCTCCTTCTTCCTCTCCTCTTCCTCCTTCTTCTTCCTCTCCTCCTCCTCCTTCTTCTTCTTCTTCCTCTCCTCCTCCTCCTTCTTCTTCTTCTCCTCCTCCTTCTTCTTCTTCTCCTCCTCCTCCTTCTTCTTCTTCTCCTCCTCCTTCTTCTTCTCCTCCTCCTCCTCCTCCTCCTTCTTCTTCTTCTCCTCCTCCTTCTCCTCCTCCTCCTCCTTCTTCTTCTTCTCCTCCTCCTTCTTCTCCTTCTCCTCCTCCTCCTTCTTCTTCTTCTTCTTCTCCTCCTCCTCCTCCTCCTTCTCCCTCTTCTTCTTCTTCTTCTTCTCCTCCTTCTTCTTCTTCTTCTTCTTCTTCTGCTCCTCCTCCTTCTTCTTCTTCTTCTCCTCCTCCTCCTTCTTCTTCTTCTTCTCCTCCTTCTCCTCCTTCTTCTTCTTCTCCTCCTCCTTCTTCTCCTTTTCATCCTTCTTCTTCTTCTTCTCCTCCTTCTTCTTCTTCTCCTCCTCCTTCTTCTTCTCCTTCTCCTTCTCCTTCCCTTTGTCCTTCTTTTTTTGCTTCTCCTTCTTCTCCTTCTCCTTCTCCTTCTCCTGTCTCTTCTGCCTTTTTGCGGGAGGAGCTTCTCCCAATCCGTCGTCCCAGGGCACAGGCTTATTCTTGAGCAGGATCCCTACGATGCATGCATTATAAATACATACATACATACATAATACCTTGTGCATTCCAGGTGTAGCTGAAGCCGCGGACCAACTCCTCCAAATCGCCTTTGCCCTGCATGTTGCACATTAAATAAATAAGTAAGTAAGTAAGTGAGCAAGCATGTACCAGATCATGCTTGCAAAAGACGGCGTGGGGAATCTCCACACAATCAAAGGGCAGCACGTCTGCAGACCCGTTGATTTTAAGGAACAATTCCCCACGCGAATTTTTGAGAATGGCTTGCAGAGTCTTGGCAATGTGCTTCGTAGACATGCCAGAGTCAGAAAGTGATCCTACACGTTGACAAACGAGCAAAATGAGTTGAATTCCAAAGACATAACTACCAGTCAGCGCCTTCAACCTTAAAATTTTTCTCGGGCCGGTCTGAAATTTGAACGTGTGGAAAAAGGGTCGTGTTATTATCAAACTTTTGTGCAGAGATTTTATTAAGAGCATGACATTTCGAGAAGATGTAACAGCATTCCCGCTCTTTCCCCAGCTCAGAATGAGCGGGAATGCTATTCTTTTTTTCTGTACACAACAATCTGTGGAAAAAACTCTGCACAAAAGTTTGTGAAAAGCGACCGGCATGATTTTGCATTTCCTTCCTACGTACTCTCAACTCATGTCATCCCTTGCATGTTTCTGCTATAACGTGTTTGTTGAAGCTATAAATGTCATTTCCTAACATTGCACGACCCAGCTTAATCTATTTTTCATAAACCAGCAATTCGATGAAACTCGTTTTTGGATTGCTGTTTTGCAAACTTTTGTGCAGAGATTTTATTGAGAACATGACATTTCGAGAAAATGTAACAGCATTCCCGCTCTTTTCCCAGCTCAGAATGAGCGGGAATGCTATTCTTTTTTTCTGTACACAACAATCTGTGGAAAAAACTCTGCACAAAAGTTTGTGAAAACCGACCGGCATGATTTTGCATTTCCTTCCTACGTACTCTCAACTCATGTCATCCCTTGCATGTTTCTGCTATAACGTGTTTGTTGAAGCTATAAATGTCATTTCCTAACATTGCACGACCCAGCTTAATCTATTTTTCACAAACCAGCAATTCGATGAAACTCGTTTTCGGACTGCTGTTTTGCAAACTTTTGTGCAGAGATTTTATTAAGAGCATGACATTACGAGAAGATGTAACAGCATTCCCGCTCTTTTCCCAGCTCAGAATGAGCGGAAATGCTATTCTTTTCTTCTGTACACAACAATCTATGGAAAAAACTCTGCACAAAAGTTTGTGAAAACCGACCGGCATGATTTTGCATTTCCTTCCTAGTACGTACTCTCAACTCATGTCATCCCTTGCATGTTTCTGCTGCAACGTGTTTGTTGAAGCTATAAATGTCATTTCCTAACATTGCACGACCCAGCTTAATCTATTTTTCACAAACCAGCAATTCGATGAAACTCGTTTTTGGATTGCTGTTTTGCAAACTTTTGTGCAGAGATTTTATTGAGAGCATGACATTTCGAGAAGATGTAACAGCATTCCCGCTCTTTTCCCAGCTCAGAATGAGCGGGAATGCTATTCTTTTCTTCTGTACACAACAATCTGTGGAAAAAACTCTGCACAAAAGTTTGTGAAACTGACCGGCATGATTTTGCATTTCCTCTTCAATATATTATTATTATTATTATTATTATTATTATTATTGGACACCGTGATAGCCCAGTGGTCAAGTTCTACCATCTGGGCCCTGTCGCCAGTTCGATTCCCGTCGGTGCCACCAGTATTTTCATTGAACATACCGGTCTATTTCTGGACCAGTATTTTCATTGAACATACCGGTCCGTCTGGAAGTGTTGGAACTGCCCTTGCGGGGGTGTCATTAGAGCTTATCGTCAATTCTTCGTACTCCCCTCACGGGTGAGACGATGGAGGCGCATGTGCAGAAATGCATCAGCCATTGACAGAGAAGCACTATTATTATTATTATTATTATTATTATTATTATTATTATTATTATTGTTGCTTGGAGCTGCCTTGCGGGGGTGTCAGTAGAGCCTATCGTCAAATCTTCGTACTCCCCTCACGGGTGAGACGATGGAGGCACATGTGCAGAAATGCATTCGCCATTGACTGAGAAGCACTATTATTATTATTATTATTATTATTATTATTATTATTATTATTATTATTATTATTATTATTATTGAGTCTTTGGAGCGGAGCCGCGTCACCGAACGGCCCCGTGCTACCAATGGAGGCACATGTCCGACAGGATCAAAGGCCAATTGACTGATAAATCTATTATTATTATTATTGTTATTATTGTTATTATTATTTTTATTATTATTATTATTATTATTATTATTATTATTATTATTATTATTATTATTATTATTATTATATAACATAGTTTAAAAAGGGGAGTATAGATACTAGCCCCCCACCATTTCCGCACCCCTGTCGGAATAAATCATGGTCTGTGGGAACGAGGAGGAGTTGGGAGCTCATACTTGCAGGGTGGCTAGCCCCAGATTCGATGTTGATGCTGATATGATTTTTTTGGAATTCACGCAAATATTTGCGTTAGTGAATGTCCTGAATGCGAAAAAACCTTTCTTAAAGCGTATTTTCTGCACCCTCGTCGGAATAAATCATAGTTTGTGTGAAGCAGGAGGATTTGGGAGCTCATATTGGCAGGATGGCTAGCCCCAGACTCGATCTTGATGCTGATATAATTTTTTTGGAATTCACGCAAATATTTGCGTTAGGGGAGTGTCTGAATGCTAAATTTCGTTGTTTAGGAGGAGGAGGAGGAGAAGAAGAAGAAGAAGAAGAAGGAGGAGGAGGAGGAGGAGGAGGAGAAGGAGGAGAAGGAGAAGAAGGAGGAGGAGAAGAAGAAGAAGGAGGAGGAGGAGGAGAAGGAGGAGGAGGAGGAGAAGAAGAAGAAGAAGAAGAAGAAGAAGGAGGAGGAGGAGGAGGAGAAGAAGAAGGAGGAGGAGGAGAAGAAGAAGAAGGAGGAGGAGGAGAAGAAGAAGAAGGAGGAGGAGGAGAAGAAGAAGGAGGAGGAGGAGAGGAAGAAGAAGAAGAAGGAGGAGGAGGAGGAGAGGAAGAAGAAGGAGGAAGAGGAGAGAGGAAGAAGATGGAGGAGGAGGAGAGGAAGAAGAAGGAAGAGGAGGATGACCAGCTGAGTGGGTTTCCCCCTCTGGATTCGGGGAAGGTTCGCGTGTGGGCCCACAAAGGAATTTTCACATTCCTATCCGGATTAGATTATCAAGACTGGTATTATTATTATTATTGTTATTATTATTATTATTATTATTATTAGGGAGTACATAGGCCATCGGTTCCTTTCCATGGGCTGATTGGTATAAAGCTCCTAGAGTAATGTTCTATGCCGTCACTTCCTTTATTCCACCGATTGGTGTGGAGACTTTCCTTATGGAATGGAGGATCGGATGCACATGGCCTTTTGGCTCAGCAATTGGCAGGAGATACACTATTATTGTTATTATTACTATTATTATGTGGCGCCGCGATAGCCCAGTGGTTAAGGTCTACCATCTGGGACCGGTATGTTCAATGAAAATACTGGTGGCACCGACGGGAATCGAACTGGCGACAGGGCCCAGATGGTAGAACTTGACCACTGGGCTATCACGGTGTCCAATAATAATAATAATAATAATAATAATAATAATAATAATAATAATAATAATAATAATAATAATAATAATAATGATAATGATAATGATAATAATATAATAATAATATAATTATAATAATAATAAGAAGAAGAAAAGAAGAAGAAGAAGAAGAAGAAGAAGAGAAGAAGAAGGAGAAGAAGAAGAAGATAATAATAATAATAATAATAATAATAATAATAATAATAATAATAATAATAATAATAATAATAATAATAATAATAATAATAGTGCTTCTCAGTCAATGGCGAATGCATTTCTGCACATGTGCCTCCATCCTCTCACCCGCGAGGGGAGTACGAAGAATTGACGATAGGCTCTACTGACACCCCCGCAAGGCAGCTCCAAGCCTTCCAGACAGACCAATACTTTCAAAGAATATCCTTTGAAAATCCTGGCACCGACGGGAATCGAACTGGCGACAGGTCTATTTCTGGACCAGTATTTTCATTGAACATACCGGCCCGTCTGGAAGTGTTGGAACTGCCCTTGCGGGGGTGTCATTAGAGCTTATCGTCAATTCTTCGTACTCCCCTCACGGGTGAGACGATGGAGGCGCATGTGCAGAAATGCATATGATGATGATGATGATGATGATAATAATAATAATAATAATAATAATAATAATAATAATAATAATACTATATCTGAGGCGTACTGATGCAGCTAATGGCATATCCTCAACGGACATAAGCCTCCAATACCCTTGTTCGAGGTCCTCCACCCCCCCGTGTCAGTCTCTCGCCTGATGATCGGGGCCACCGATGGAGCTCCTGAGGGCAAGACTGCACTAAGCCGAGGTTATTCCGCAGTCCCAGCAACCTCTTGCAAGACGTCACCGAATGTGCAAGTGCATACACCAAGCGCGGTTGCTAGAGCTGCCTCGAAACCCCACCCATAACAACCTGGTGTCTGCTGGGTCCTGGGCTATCAACCAGCATATGCGGAGTTTAAGATCTTTTACGCGCGCAACGACCCTCCTCCCCAGCATCTACCACCAAAGGGTTATGAGTTGGCGTCACAGTTTAACGCCTTGAGGCCATTGGGCTGGAACTCTGTTTAGCAAGTGTGACTAGGTTTTTTCATCGGGATTTCCCTCAAATATGTCACAGTCAACACTCCAAAATAATAATAATAATAATAATAATAATAATAATAATAATAATAATAGTGCTTCTCTGTCAATGGCTGATGCATTTCTGCACATGCGCCTCCATCGTCTCACCCGTGAGGGGAGTACGAAGAATTGACGATAAGCTCTAATGACACCCCCGCAAGGGCAGTTCCAAAACTTCCAGACGGGCCGGTATAACTAAACATTCGACAATCTTGGGGGTATCCCTTTTTCCGAAATTTTCCATGAAGTATATGGACTTTTTTGAAAACGTGTGGAAATGAAAGGAAATGAATTCCCTGATTGCAGAACATATAAAAATAATATTAAAATATGTTTTTATTAATTGTAATACACTTTAACTTCATCTTCAGAGGTGGGCAGGAACCGGTCCGACACGGTAATTTTTCTACTTTTTCGTAGTCCCGGCTACCATGAATCTATGATGATAACAATGCCGAACATGCAGAATTTGCTTTTACTGTTTATTCTTGCTTATATTAAGCATTTTACTGTATTAAGACATGGTTTTACCTTCAAAAAATTCTGTTTGCCCGCTGTGACGTACGCTGGTACGTAGAGGGGGGAGGGGGGGGGGTGGGGGGGGGGAATGGGTCGGAGGGAGGACGCTTCACATCAGATTCTGGTGCATTATCAGAGTTAAACAAATTTCTAATTTCAGTTTTTAGAAGAAGCGTTACAGTTGCAGTTGCCCTAGACAAAAACCATTATGAAAAAGTCGGACCCAGAAAAATTCATTCAAAAAAAATAATCACATACGACCACGTCCACGTCCACGTCCACGTCCACCCGCAGCACGACGTGCGCGGCGACGTCCGCGCAAACGGATTCCTGAGTTACGCATTCTCCAACTTGCGTCGGAGCGATCTGAATCATCTACAATATGGATAGCATCATGTTAAGGAGGAGAAGAACAAGAAGAAGAAGAAGAAGAAGAAGAAGAAGAAGAAGAAGAAGAAGAAGAAGAAGAAGAAGAAGAAGAAAACTAATACCATGCTTTTCTTCCTCTGAACCAGAAGATCGATCAGACGATGAGTCAGTTGATGAACTGGAAGATGAAGTATCAGATAAGTCATCCTCTGAATCTGCCACTGGTTCTGCAGGCTGAGCAGCACCAAGCTCTTCTTCCTCAGGGAACCCACAGTCGCATCGTTCGAAATGGTTCCACGCTTGTTCAATAAGCTCTGCCTTCTTGAACTGTTTCCGATCGGAGTTTTGCGTTGCAACACCATGCATTCTCATCCATGATTTCAATTCGCTAACTACCATCTGCTTGGACGCAAATTGCTTTTTTTCCTCTGACGATCTTAGCAACGTGAGAATTTTCCGCCAAGGCTCAGAAGCATTTCCAAATGCTAAATCCTGCTCCTGCTTTTCTTCGCTAGTAAGCTGTCTTGCACCACGCCATCTCGGGTGAGCTGGAGGACGTCCTTCATTAACAAAATAAGTGCGTGGTAAGGACAGCAGCTCTTCATCGGTCAAACGCGTAAGTGCGTTCATTTTCTCCTGTCGTTCTTGAGGCAACTCCATCCAATTTACAGGTAGCTCGTCGATCAATCGAAATTCTGCTCTCCATTCCTTGCCTTTTGCATCGACACAGGACATATGAGCAGGACGGCCGGGCAGGCCGCCTTCGAAGTAATCTCCATCCACCTCTACTCTGGTCAAATTTCCACCTGCTAACATTTCCTCCACATGTGCTCGCTCATCCGGCCCTAGGTATTTAGTAGCCAAAGCACGAATATCCTTCTTCAGGCGCGGATTGACGAAGTAGCCGACTGGAAGCTTGGGAGGCATGTCGGTCGCTGTCATAAATAGAGAGAGAGATAGATAGATAGAACGAGAGAAAGAGAGAGAGATATATATATATATATATAGAGAGAGAGAGAGAAAGAGAAAGATAGATAATATTATTACCGGGGCGTCCGATAAACAAATTGATCGGTTCTCCTCTGGGATCATCACGCACTCCATGAAAATCCTGTGCGTCTCCCCAAGTAGCGATCTCTACAGTCGGCAAAGCGTCAGGATCTTTCTTGGTGATTCTATATGCCAAGGGTTTGTTGTAGTTTTTGAAACTCTTGTTCATACACGGGCTAAAATGAGTCATCCAGTCGTAGTTACATCCGAGAACAACCAGCACATGCCTCTTCTTGTGCTGCTTCTTGAATGCAAGAATGAGCTTTAATAACGCTTGAGCGATGTTAGTTGTCAGGAAGGTGCTCTTCCACCCGATATCCATAACTCGAAATTCCTGATCATCTCCATCGTGCCCGTGCCCTGGTGGCTTGCGATGTGACTCTACTTGGAAACGGATTCCTCTGTCAACGACATTGAGCCCAAGGAAACCCAGCATCGCCCACGCGGTGTTATCACCAGCTCCGTCCCACTCAAGATATAATTTCCACGCTTGCATTGTGCGAGGGTTCCAAAGTTGCCAATGTAAAAGTGCGGCAAGCATAGTAATGTTGCTGTTCGCGCCGTGTTCTACCGCGCCTTCAAGGTACGTCAGAATAAAATGCGTATCGGTAGTGTAGCAGGTATTGATTCCAACGCAAAGGCGAAACACAATTTTTCCTTTGAAATCTTTCGCGGCGCGGCGGCAAGATGGGATCTTCACTGGCGGTTTCATATCGGCTGATATGACTGTGGCAGCAAAATCTGCTGGTGCTGCCTTCTTGCGCTGCATGCTGGCAACGCGGCACGCCCTGTGAATTTTGTGATGAAGCCTGCTACGGCGACGCCATTCTTGAGCTTCTACTTCAGTCCTGAAACCGTTAGAATGATCAGCAGCAAGCTCTGTGCAGATCTCGCATTTTGAGAAATCTCCTTCTGCAAAACAAACATGTAATAAGTAATGATAACGAAAATATGCATAATACCTCTGACAAACTTGACGTGCGGAAAATCCATGCGCCAAACTTTGTTGATCGTATTGTCTGTCGGAGGATTATTTGGATCAACTCGTTTCGAACAACCAAACCGAAGGCACATATCTTTCCAATTCTCGCGAACATAGTTTTGGACTCCTGCGTCCTGAGCCATTTCTTGCATCCTCCATATTCCGTCGCTGCATATCTCCGGGTAACTCTCCATGAACTTCTCGCAGAGTAATACTGCTACCACATCTTCTGTTTCAGGAACGGTTGAGTAGCTTTTTGTCAAAACCTTCGTGTTATTTGCAAGAAGTTTGTGTGCTCTTGACAAAACTTTATCACCGATCCCGTAGATACGCTGCCAGGCTACTTTGCACACAGCCCCGTTAAATACATATACTGAAACGATCCAGTTTTTGTTTGAAACGATTCAAGCTGCGAAGCTGCCCAAGAATAAAGCTCACTGAGAGACGATGACGCATTCTTCGCTCTCGTGTAAAGCACATCACGCGTGTCGATAAATGAATAACACTTCCACTTTTTGCAGCAGACAGACTTAACTTCCCTGTCCAAGTCGGCGAAGGTAATCCCCAACAGTTTTTGGAGCGCAGACGGTCTCTGAAGCTTCACTGCACCTTTCGTGCGACTTTTCATCGTGTAGGGGCGCGTTGGATTCTTACGTGGTCTGCTGTAAGGAATTTGTGATAATCTCATGATGTTATACAACAGCTCATTCGATTCCATAAGCTCGTCGAAGTTCAATCGAAGCTCGTTGGATAATTCCGCATCGTCCACGCCGACCAGAGGAGGAAGCAATCCAGGGTTGATAGATGCAGCATCACCGTTTGAATCCGTATCTGAACACTCTTCGTCGACGTTCTACGCAAACAAGATCGCTTATGAACATTAACCAGCATGAACATAGACAGGTAGAGAAAAAAATTACCATGGAGCCAGTAGGAAGATATAGTCTAGAGCTGCTGCAGCTACTAACATCATATCCTGTAGTGACAGTAGAACTGTCTGACTGTTTCCAGCTGTCGAGGTTAGCATCAACGTCAGGAACACCTGCCTGTAAAAAAGAATCTTCTCAGTAATAATTTTCATTTATTTATTTTTTACCTGTGCATCACTCAAGCTTGATTTTTCTGTGATGACTTTAATGTCCGAGCTTTCCCTGGGCAGAAGCGTGCGGCGACTATCTGAAATTGAGGACACGCTGTCGAGAAGCTTCCTCTTTTTTTCCGGCGGAATAGATGATGACCTGGAGAGCGGTTGCTTTCCATCAGAACTAATACTGCTGACCGACGCTAAAAGTTCAACCTTTGCTTCATGAAGCAAGGAAATTGACTTAAGTGGAAGCGGATGTTCTTTCTCAGGAACGATGAAACATACATGACCAATGTCAGTCTCGAACAGGAAAACTGGGATTTTAGCTCCTTCCTTGGCAGCCTCTTTCAACCAGACCGGATGTGCATCGCTTGGCAGCGTAGCTATCTCTAGGTCTGGATTAGGCGCATAGCTGAGCAAAATCTCTTGATCTTTCGATATTGCGGTGGTGACAGTCACAATAGGAGTACCCTTGCTGACCTGACATTATTTACAACAATATTTATAGAAAAAATGCAACACACGTAACAAAAACTTACATTGCATGGATGTATGTAACAACTAACATAATTTACCTTCACGTTCGGTCGGCAAGTGTCCTCGTCGAGCTTGTTGAACCCTTGCGATGAAGAGTTGATGAGATGCATTGCATTCCTGCTCGATTCGTTAATGAATTTAATTGGATCCATCCCTGTTTGCAGGGAACTCCCAATTTTCATAGTGAAATGATCAGAAAATGCAGCATGATCTGCAGCACGCAAAGACTTTCCTCCTGGTTCGAGGAGCCCAAGCTGAAAAGAAGGAGGAAGGTATTTATCAGCAAAGACTCCGTAGCCACCACCACGGTGTGCCACATATATCGGCGCCTTGCTAGCCCTCAGCATGGCATACCTAAAGTTTGAAATACACATGAAAAAAATGGCAGCGCTTCCCGTTAGAGGGAATCACTCAAAAAAAAAGGACAGAGAAAGGCTCACTGATAGAAGGCCACACACACTAGCTAGTTATACGGGTACCCATTTTTCATTTTCCCCCTCCTCCTTCTTCTTCTTCTTCTTCTGCTCCTCCTCCTCCTCCTTCTTCTTCTCCTCCTCCTCCTCCTTCTTCTTCTTCTTCTTCTTCTTCTTCTTCTCCTCCTCCTTCTTCTCCTTTTCATCCTTCTTCTTCTTCTTCTTCTTCTTCTTCTTCTTCTTCTTCTTCTTCTTCTTCTTCTTCTTCTTCTTCTCCTCCTCCTTCTTCTTCTTCTCCTCCTCCTCCTTCTTCTTCTCCTTCTCCTTCTCCTTCCCTTTGTCCTTCATTTTTTGCTTCTCCTTCTTCTCCTTCTCCTTCTCCTTCTCCTTTTCCTGTCTCTTCTGCCTTTTTGCGGGAGGAGCTTCTCCCAATCCGTCGTCCCAGGGCACAGGCTTATTCTTGAGCAGGATCCCTACGATGCATGCATTATAAATACATACATACATACATAATACCTTGTGCATTCCAGGTGTAGCTGAAGCCGCGGACCAACTCCTCCAAATCGCCTTTGCCCTGCATGTTGCAAATTAAATAAATAAGTGAGTAAGTAAGTGAGCAAGCATATACCAGATCATGCTTGCAAAAGACGGCGTGGGGAATCTCCACACAATCAAAGGGCAGCACGTCTGCAGACCCGTTGATTTTAAGGAACAATTCCCCACGCGAATTTTTGAGAATGGCTTGCAGAGTCTTGGCAATGTACTTCGTAGACATGCCAGAGTCAGAAAGTGATCCTACACGTTGACAAACGAGCAAAATGAGTTGAACTCCAAAGACATAACTACCAGTCAGCGCCTTCAACCTTAAAATTTTTCTCGGGCCGGTCTGAAATTTGAACGTGTGGAAAAAGGGTCGTGTTATTATCAAACTTTTGTGCAGAGATTTTATTAAGAGCATGACATTTCGAGAAGATGTAACAGCATTCCCGCTCTTTCCCCAGCTCAGAATGAGCGGGAATGCTATTCTTTTTTTCTGTACACAACAATCTGTGGAAAAAACTCTGCACAAAAGTTTGTGAAAAGCGACCGGCATGATTTTGCATTTCCTTCCTACGTACTCTCAACTCATGTCATCCCTTGCATGTTTCTGCTGTAACGTGCTTGTTGAAGCTATAAATATCATTTCCTAACACACGACCCAGCTTAATCTATTTTTCATAAACCAGCAATTCGATGAAACTCGTTTTTGGATTGCTGTTTTGCAAACTTTTGTGCAGAGATTTTATTGAGAACATGCCATTTCGAGAAAATGTAACAGCATTCCCGCTCTTTTCCCAGCTCAGAATGAGCGGGAATGCTATTCTTTTTTTCTGTACACAACAATCTGTGGAAAAAACTCTGCACAAAAGTTTGTGAAAACCGACCGGCATGATTTTGCATTTCCTTCCTACGTACTCTCAACTCATGTCATCCCTTGCATGTTTCTGCTGCAACGTGTTTGTTGAAACTATAAATGTCATTTCCTAACATTGCACGACCCAGCTTGATCTATTTTTCACAAACCAGCAATTCGATGAAACTCGTTTTTGGATTGCTGTTTTGCAAACTTTTGTGCAGAGATTTTATTGAGAGCATGCCATTTCGAGAAAATGTAACAGCATTCCCGCTCTTTTCCCAGCTCAGAATGAGCGGGAATGCTATTCTTTTCTTCTGTACACAACAATCTGTGGAAAAACCTCTGCACAAAAGTTTGTGAAACTGACCGGCATGATTTTGCATTTCCTCTTCAATATATTATTATTATTATTATTATTATTATTATTATTAATGGAGGCACATGTCCAGGATCTGGATCTGATGCTATAGTCTGAGGAAGCCTATTATTATTATTATTATTATTATTATTATTATTATTATTATTATTATTATTATTATTATTATTATTATTATTATTATTATTATTATTATTATTATTATTATTATTATTATTATTATTATCATATAGGGAGTACATAGGCCATCGGTCCCTTTCCATGGGCTGATTGGTATAAAGCTCCTAGAGTAATGTTCTATGCAGTCACTTCCTTTATTCCACCGATTGGTGTGGAGACTTTCCTTATGGAATGGAGGACTGGATGCACATGGCCTTTTGGCTCAGCAATTGGCAGGAGATACACTATTATTATTATTATTATTATTATTATTATTATTATTATTATTATTATTATTATTATTATTATTATTGTTATGGACATCGTGATAGCCCAGTAGCAAGTTCTACCATCTGGGCCCTGTCGCCAGTTCGATTCCCGTCGGTGCCACCAGTATTTTCATTGAACATACCGGTCTATTTCTGGACCAATATTTTCATTGAACATACCGGCCCGTCTGGAAGTGTTGGAACTGCCCTTGAGGGGGTGTCATTAGAGCTTATCGTCAATTCTTCGTACTCCCCTCACGGGTGAGACGATGGAGGCGCATGTGCAGAAATGCATCAGCCATTGACAGAGAAGCACTATTATTATTATTATTATTATTATTATTATTATTATTATTATTATTGTTTGAACATACCGGCCCGTCTGGAAGTGTTGGAACTGCCCTTGCGGGGGTGTCATTAGAGCTTATCGTCAATTCTTCGTACTCCCCTCACGGGTGAGACGATGGAGGCGCATGTGCAGAAATGCATCAGCCATTGACAGAGAAGCACTATTATTATTATTATTATTATTATTATTATTATTATTATTATTATTATTGTGCCACCAGTATTTTCATTGAACATACCGGTCCGTCTGGACCAGTATTTTCATTGAACATACCGGTCCGTCTGGAAGTGTTGGAACTGCCATTGCGGGGGCGTCTTTACAGCCTATCGTCAATTCTTCGTACTCCTCTCACGGGTGAGACGATGGAGGGGCATGTGCAGAAATGCATCAGCCATTGACAGAGAAGCACTATTATTATTATTATTATTATTATTATTATTATTATTATTATTATTATTATTATTATTATTATTATTATTATTATTATTATTATTAGGGAGTACATAGGCCATCGGTCCTTTCCATGGGCTGATTGGTATAAAGCTCCTAGAGTAATGTTCTATGCCGTCACTCCCTTTATTCCACCGATTGGTGTGGAGACTTTCCTTATGGAATGGAGGACTGGATGCACATGGCCTTTTGGCTCAGCAATTGGCAGGAGATACACTATTATTATTATTATTATTATTATTATTATTATTATTATATAGCATAGTTTAAAGAGGGGAGTATAGATACTAGCTTTAGTATAACTAGCTAGTGTGTGTGGCCTTCTATCAGTGAGCCTTTCTCTGTCCTTTTTTTTTGAGTGATTCCCTCTAACGGGAAGCGCTGCCATTTTTTTCATGTGTATTTCAAACTTTAGGTATGCCATGCTGAGGGCTAGCAAGGCGCCGATATATGTGGCACACCGTGGTGGTGGCTACGGAGTCTTTGCTGATAAATACCTTCCTCCTTCTTTTCAGCTTGGGCTCCTCGAACCAGGAGGAAAGTCTTTGCGTGCTGCAGATCATGCTGCATTTTCTGATCATTTCACTATGAAAATTGGGAGTTCCCTGCAAACAGGGATGCATCCAATTAAATTCATTAACGAATCGAGCAGGAATGCAATGCATCTCATCAACTCTTCATCGCAAGGGTTCAACAAGCTCGACGAGGACACTTGCCGACCGAACGTGAAGGTAAATTATGTTAGTTGTTACATACATCCATGCAATGTAAGTTTTTGTTACGTGTGTTGCATTTTTTCTATAAATATTGTTGTAAATAATGTCAGGTCAGCAAGGGTACTCCTATTGTGACTGTCACCACCGCAATATCGAAAGATCAAGAGATTTTGCTCAGCTATGCGCCTAATCCAGACCTAGAGATAGCTACGCTGCCAAGCGATGCACATCCGGTCTGGTTGAAAGAGGCTGCCAAGGAAGGAGCTAAAATCCCAGTTTTCCTGTTCGAGACTGACATTGGTCATGTATGTTTCATCGTTCCTGAGAAAGAACATCCGCTTCCACTTAAGTCAATTTCCTTGCTTCATGAAGCAAAGGTTGAACTTTTAGCGTCGGTCAGCAGTATTAGTTCTGATGGAAAGCAACCGCTCTCCAGGTCATCATCTATTCCGCCGGAAAAAAAAGAGGAAGCTTCTCGACAGCGTGTCCTCAATTTCAGTTAGTCGCCGCACGCTTCTGCCCAGGGAAAGCTCGGACATTACAGTCATCACAGAAAAATCAAGCTTGAGTGATGCACAGGTAAAAAATAAATAAATGAAAATTATTACTGAGAAGATTCTTTTTTACAGGCCGGTGTTCCTGACGTTGATGCTAACCTGGACAGCTGGAAACAGTCAGACAGTTCTACTGTCACTACAGGATATGATGTTAGTAGCTGCAGCAGCTCTAGACTATATCTTCCTACTGGCTCCATGGTAATTTTTTTTCTCTACCTGTCTATGTTCATGCTGGTTAATGTTCATAAGCGATCTTGTTTGCGTAGAACGTCGACGAAGAGTGTTCAGTTCTGGTTCAGAGGAAGAAAAGCATGGTATTAGTTTTCTTCTTCTTCTTCTTCTTCTTCTTCTTCTTCTTCTTCTTCTTCTTCTTCTTCTTCTTCTTGTTCTTCTCCTCCTTAACATGATGCTATCCATATTGTAGATGATTCAGATCGCTCCGACGCAAGTTGGAGAATGCGTAACTCAGGAATCCGTTTGCGCGGACGTCGCCGCGCACGTCGTGCTGCGGGTGGACGTGGACGTGGACGTGGACGTGGTCGTATGTAATTATTTTTTTTGAAGGAATTTTTCTGGGTCCGACTTTTTTCATAATGGCTTTTGTCTAGGGCAACTGCAACTGTAACGCTTCTTCTAAAAACTGAAATTAGAAATTTGTTTAACTCTGATAATGCACCAGAATCTGATGTGAAGCGTCCTCCCTCCGACCCATCCCCCCCCCCACCCCCCCCCTCCCCCCTCTACGTACCAGCGTACGCCACAGCGGGCAAACAGAATTTTTTGAAGGTAAAACCATGTCTTAATACAGTAAAAAGCTTAATATAAGCAAGAATAAACAGTAAAAGCAAATTCTGCATGTTCGGCATTGTTATCATCATAGATTCATGGTAGCCGGGACTATGAAAAAGTAGAAAAATTACCGTGTCGGACCGGTTCCTGCCCACCTCTGAAGATGAAGTTAAAGTGTATTACAATTAATAAAAACATATTTTAATATTATTTTTATATGTTCTGCAATCAGGGAATTCATTTCCTTTCATTTCCACACGTTTTCAAAAAAATCCATATACTTCATGGAAAATTTCGGAAAAAGGGATACCCCCAAGATTGTCGAATGTTTAATTCTATGACGGGCAGTTTAAATATGGGCGGTTTTGCGATTACGAATGTAAGCAATGTTGATGGTGTGGATGTTTCAGTTCTTGATACTTCGGTTGTTAAACTAACAGGAGACCAAACCTTAGCAGGGAATAAAAAATTTACATCAACTTTAGAAGTAAGTGGTTCATCCAATCCTACTACTTTTGACTGCATCTGTATAGCATTTGATACAAAAATAGGAATGATTGCAGCACAAAAAACAGCAACAGCGACTTGGTATCCGATACAAATAACGGGTTCGTATGTAGAGTTATATTCAGGTAATACTTTAATTATAACCGCAGCTGGCACTACACTCCATTTGAATAACAACAAAATAACAAACTTAGCCACACCATCAGCAACAACGGACGAAGCAAACAAAAGTTATGTGGATACATTAGACGGGCAAAATGTGAATAATATGTTGCAGTTTTCATATCCAAACTAGCAATTGACCCAATATTACTGGTAGAATTGAAAACGATAAATGTACCCTTTGTTGTTGAATTTATTGAATTTCCAGTAATTTCAACACCACTGCTATATGTCTTAATTCCTGCTATGGTTTGGTTTCCTGTTAGTTACGACTTTGAAATTTCTGCGAAAAAAATAAGTTTTATTATTGATGGGACGATTGTTTCGTGGTTTAATGCTACTGGCTTAGATTGTAATAGTAGTCGGATTGTTAATCTAGGAGCACCACAAAATGCGAATGAAGCGGTAAATAGGCAATATCTGGATGACAATTGTGTGAAACTAACAACAGACCAAACCATAACAGGAAGTAAAACATTTAATGGGGCGAGCACTGTGATAAAATATCTAACTTTAACGAACAATGCCGATTTCAATAATCAAACTATCACTAATGGTGGAAGTATAACATATAATGGGGCGAGGATATTAAAACAAAATGGAGGAGATATATTCTTTTCACAGACATCAGAAGATTATCAGTATTTCTTATTTACTCTAAATACTGCTACAAGTGGAACCGCGAACCAACGAGGTTATGTATTCACGAATGTAGCATTTGATGCAAAAGGGGCGGGACTTTATATTTCAAAACTTTTGGATAATAAAAGTGCTTCATCTGACATTGTCCGTTTTAACAATGCTGGCGGTATGCGATTTTATGGTGCTTTGGATATGAACTCAAACAACATAACAAATGGTGGAACAATAACGGGAACGACAATCACTTCAACTGCGGGGATATCAACAACTACATTAACGGCAAGCGGATTATTAACAGCAGATGGCGGTTGCAAGTTATCTATTCAAAATAAAGTAGATGGAGGAAATGGACAGGGTATATTTTTGTGGGATACAGACAACGCAGGATGGGGGATTTATATGGCTCAGCCAGGGGCAGGTAAAAGTCTATCTGGAGGGTCTGCGGTTGCAGGCAACGATATTTCAGGCTTTGCTGTAAGATTTAGGTCTGGTTTTGCTTCATCGGATGGTTTTGTGTGGGAAAATTCTAATGAGCAATTATTAATGTCATTAAATGGGGCAAACGGGACTTTATGGACGAAAGGATTAATAACGGCAAATGCGGGTATATCAACAACAACATTAACAACGAGCGACAATATAGTAGTAGGTGCTGGAAAAAGTGTTTTCATAGATAGGTCAGGATATACAAACACAAACAACAAATTAGTTTTGTGGGATGGTGGAACAGGCTCCACGACTGCTTTTAATGGATTTGGTATTAAACTAGACACAATGATGTACAATGTTAATGCTACAACTGATAATCACATATTTTACTATGGTGCCACAAATGAATTATTTAGAATTGGTAATGCTGGAATTACTGCTTCAAAGGCAATAACAGCAAATGCGGGTATAATATTATCAGTCGTCAATAGCACGGCAGATATAAGAGGAGAAGCAAGAAGTGGGTCTCATGCTACACCAGTCGGGTTATATGTCACAGGCAATCTTGGAGCATCTTCTGCTGGTGTTGAATTCAGACACAGCAACGGAACACAGGGAATTGGTTTTGGATATAATTCAATATATGCTACGGGAAGCAGTACAAACCAAGATTTAAATTTTTATGCGAGGGGGACTGGAGTAATCTATGCTCAGAGTGATGCAAGCATGACGACAGCATCCAGCGGATTTTTAACATTAAGAAAAAGACCATCAAACACGACCAACCCACAAATATTTGTGAAAGCAGGAGATTCTTCAAATTATGCAGTAGTAATGAATACAGGTGGTTTATTACATGCTTGGACGACTTCACTATCAAACGGTGAGAATAATACAGGATATGTTTACTTGACTGCGGGAGCAAATACATGGTCGTCTGGTTCAGACAGGAGATTAAAATCAGATATTAAAACACTAGACTGTGGTGATTGTTGCGATAAACTTATGAAAATAAATTGCTGTTCATATTATTTGAAATCGGATGTGAAGAAACAGAAAAAGAACCATGGATTTATTGCAGATGAAGTAAAAAAAATATTTCCGGAATTTGTATCTGAAAGCGGAATAAAACCAGACGATGGGAATGGAAATTTTGAAGGCATAACATATACGGACTTTATACCAATATTGGTCAGTGCTTTTCAACACATGGCGGAAAAGGTAGGTAATTTAGAAAAAGAAAATAAAAATCTTATGAATATACTACAAGACCAAGCAAATCAATTGGCAGAAATCAGAGTGGCCGTTCTTGATAATGTCAAATAATACAACTAGACTTCACAGACCCCCGCCTATTATGGATATGGATGGCGAACTAACTCCAGAATTAAAGTCTCGTGTTCTTGAAGTAGAACTAAAGACTGAGGAAAAAAAAGTAGAGCACGAATTGGAAGATAACTGGAATTGTTGTTGTATAAAAAACAGACCAACCGACAGCCGACTTATTAAATACTTATTTCAAATGGGTATCATCGTTGCCATTATAACCCTTTGTATCGTAAGGCTATCTGAAAAGAACTTACCTTGTGAGGTTGCTAATACTTATGTCGGAATCCTAACATTGCTTATCGGCATTTGCCTTCCATCGCCTTCTTCAAGTAAGAAATGATATTTTACTCATGCACTTCGTGCCTTCGTAAAACATCGTCCACCATTAAAGTATAAAAACGATGTTTGTGAGGGACTTCGTCCCGTCACAACGTCCCTTCGGGACTTGTGAGAATAAGCGAGAGTGCGTAGCACGAAGCGCAATTCTCAAATATCAAAGAAATGAACACTCATATAAATGTATTTTATACCAAGAACTATCGCTGGCACAGATTAAAGGAATGGCTTCATCAAAACTAACACACCAATCACTCATAGGCTTATACACACATTTAAATTTAGTTTCTATTCCTTGCTTTATACAATAAGCACAACTCTCATTCTTTTTTTCGCTTACCCGCGAGTAAAAGTCGCAGGCAGTTCGCGAAATAGCCGACCACACAAACAATAACATTATTAACATTTGTATATTTTTTGCTCAAAGATTTTTTAAAATTGTTGTATATAATCATGGCTACTGAATATAAATATCAGCGGATTATTTTTCTGAGCAATGATTTTGCTGGAGGAAGCAAAACATTTAATAAAAATATTCAAATGTCATTCACACCCACCAAAATGAATGTAAAATTTATCCACTATATGAACGACCAGACAGAGACAAAAACCAGAATTCTTTACATGGATAGAATTGGAATTAATATTGGAACATTTGCGGACAGCACCACAGCAAACATTTCAAACCTTAGTTATAATTTAGGTGTCGTTGGATGGACAGACGGACAATATACATTTAAAGTCCTTGAAACTGACAGCGGAAATATTTACACAGGAAATTTAGCGGGAAGAATTGTTATCGCTTTGGAATTTTTGGCTTAGAATATATACAATGGAGAAGTTGAATAACGTGAAGGTGAAACCAGTGAAGCAGGATGGTGAAGGTAATAAACAGGCGAAAGGTTATAAATTATTCAACGAGCCTTATTCAAATATATTTCTACTCGCCCGTAAGAAGAGCGGGAAAACAACAGCACTCTTTGAAATACTGAAAACGACAACCGACAGAAAAACCCGTATTGTCATTATTGCTTCAACAATTCACAAGGACTACATTTATAAAGCAATGGTAAAGCACTTTAAGAACAGAGGCAACCCGATGGCAATGTATACCTTTCTTAAATCAGATGGTGTTAATGTCATTGATTATGAGTTAGACAAACTGAACAGACATGACGAGCAACACGAAGGAGAAGTAAAACAAGCCACAATTTTTATACTTTGGAAAGGAAAAGAAAAAAGAAGAAGGAGGTGAGAAGAAAGAGAGACCAAGTAAGTATATTTCTCCAGAGGTTGTTTTTGTTTTGGATGATTTAGGGAGCGGATTTTGAGACAAGTCCGTAAGTGATTTGCTAAAAAAGAACAGACACTATAAATCAAAGGTGATTATGTCTAGCCAGTATTTAAACGACCTACGGCCAGAAGCCATTAAGCAATTAGACTATTTATTAATCTTTCCGGGCCAGTCTCAGGATAAAATGGAACTCGTGTATAAACACTTAGACTTATCTTTCGACTTTGATTATTTTCTTCAAAAGTATCACGAGTCTACAAAGGAGAGATTTAATTTTCTTTATGTCTCAAGTGTTGATGACGAATTACGGAAGAATTTTAATTTTCGTTTAAAATAAAAAATATTAAAAATAATAATTTTTTCTGTATTATATATTTCGCTATCATTTATGGTAGTAAAAACAACTCGTGTTGAAGTCATTCCAACAATCGGCAAACGAACAATTAACTCAAGCACAATGGCTGGAGGCAAAAAGAAGACTGGTCGCAAGAAGAAGCAAGGAGGCAAGGGACAGGCTGGCGGAAAAATTAACTGGCAAAAAGTGGGGAAAACTGCCTTGGCTGTTAATAAATTCCTTCGTGATAACAAAGTAATCTCTAGGACTGCGGGAGCCTTAAGCAGTATTGGAGTTCCTTATGCAGGATCTGTTCAAGCCACCGCTTCAAAACTAGGATATGGCAAGAGAAAGCAGAGAGGATGCGGTGCACTCAAATTCTAAAAGATGATATTTTGATATAACACAGAAGTATTTTTTTGTTAATATACAATGGTTGCTAAAACCAAAAAAACAAGGAAGCCTAAGGTAAGACCCCCGCGGGTTTATAGAAATAAGAGCGGAAAACCATATATTATCCAGAATGGTAAAAAATATTATCTTAATTTCGGTAAAAAGACAAATGATATGAGCACACTTCAAATTGTTAAACTTTTTATGAAATACTTAAGCAGACCAAAAGCAAAGAAAAAAGCAAAGAAGGAAGACTTAAGAAAAGTCCAAAGTCTATCAGAGATTGAACAGAATACAAGAACAGCCATTAATGATCACTTAGACAAACTCAGAAAGGAAAAGTATGATGGTATTGAGGATATAGAGAAAAAAGAAAAGAAAGCAAGGGAGGATTTATAAGAGGAGAAGAAGAGGCAAGAGCGTCGCGTAGACGCAGATACTAAGGAAAGGCGTGATGAGTTGGCAAGGATACACCGCAAGGAACTATCCGATATCAAGGAACGACAAGAACAAAAGGACAGAGAACTAAGAAGGGAGCAAAAACTCATAGAAGATGTAAAATATGAAGAAGACAGAAAAAATATGATACAAGCATTACCACAGCCACCACAATATCAATATATTATGCCACCACAGCAGGGTCAGCCACAAGCACCGCCATTAGGAGCACCACCACTTCCAAAACCCCCTACTGCAGAAGACACTGAACTAGATGAAAACATAAAACTTTTGAAATCCGCTTATTATACTGATGAAGAGATTAAAAAAATGACTGATAGAATGATACAAAAAACAGCAGATGGTATTAAATTATTGCAAAAGAAAAATGCAAAACTGACTGATATGAGGAAAGCACTAGCACAAGAAGAAAAAAAGGGGCAAGCAGAGGAAAATGATGTTAAAAATGTACAATTTAAGCAAACAATGAAAGATGCCTTATCAAAAAAGTATTTACCAGAAATAAAAATCGTTGATTTATCGCGGGCCTTAAAAAGGAAATTTGAAATGGACGGACATACAAAATTGAAACATAGAGAAAATAGCGAATGGATTATGGCGATGGTAAAAAGGTTTAAAATTAATGTAGGAAACGATGAGAAACAAATAAAAAAGAAAATAGCAGATTATGCTAAGTATGATGAGTATATGGGGAAACAAGGAGGTACAGGTAGGAAATTACACCATACATTGGACGAAATGATTAATAAATTATTTTCAATTGCGAAAAAAAAAATATTTAACCCGCAAAGATTGGAAACACACAATGAACAAACATGATTTTGTAAATACTCTAACGAACAAAATGACAATAGACCCGAATGTGGATAAACAAGTTTCAACTGATTTAAATATTGACGAGGGAATGCAACAACAACTACCACTACCATTAGAGCCACAGCCACAGCAACCAGAGCAACCACAGCAACCAGAGCCACAGCCTGAGCCACAGCAACCACAGCCAGAGGAGACAACCATACCCCCGAGCGTCGTAGAGACACCGCCAACAGACGGACAGCCACCGCCAGACGAACAAACTGGAGAGGGTCGCGGCTTAATGACTAATGAAATAGATGATATAATGAAAAAATATGGATGGTATCTCGGAGCGATAGCCAGCGATGAAATCTACAAGTTGAAGCCCGGAAGCAGAAAGCGATACGGATTTATTATGAATACCGATCCGAGCAACAAAAAAGGACAGCACTGGATGGCAATATGGATAAGTCTAGATAAAGACAGGAGTGTTGAAGTGTATGACCCTTTAGCACTTTACGAGCCGACAGAAGACTTTCAACAACAAATGAAACAACTAATCGACCGAAGCCACCCCGATAGTTATTTATTAATGAAGGTTAATCAAGTAAAAGAGCAGAGTGATACTTCCTCAACTTGTGGTTGGTTTGCTATGCGGTTTCTTCTCCTTCGTTCAAAAGGTGTAAGGTTTAAATTCGCCAGCGGTTTCACAGACTTAAAAGAAGAAGAAGCGGAAAAATTAAAAGCAGCCCAGAACGGGTATGGTTTTGATACATATATCTGAATTATTTATTTGTATTATATATCATGGATTACAAAGGTGGTCGGTCAAGTTCCATCTATTAAATAAATAGTAAAAATAGAATAACGGGAACAGACAGCGACTTTACACACGAAGTCAATATGAAGGGACTAGACAATCCCACACATTGTAAAATATTACACATTTACATCCCAAAATCGTATTACTCTGTGGCTTCACTATATAATACTTTTACATTATCCGAAGACGGGTATGAGGCTTTAATCACAATACCTGAGGGAAACTACACCATGAACAACTTAAAAAATAAACTGGCCGAGGTACTGACGACAGAAAGTCCGAATGACTACACTTATGTTGTCTCAAGCAACAATACAAACACGGAAGCGGAGGATGGTAAATTAACATTCAGTGTTTCAAATAACGGAGGTATTCAACCGCTGTTTATATTTGATGCTGATACCCGCATTCATGAAGTTATGGGTTTTGATAGAAATTCAACATATTTCTTTGCTAATGATTTTATTAAATCACCGAACGTAATTATTTTAACTGGTGAAAAAACTTTGTATCTTCAATCGGATTTGGTGAATGAAGGTGATAATCATGTGCTTCAAGAAATATACACAGCCAACGAAATTCCTTTCGGTTCTGTCATTTATGACGGCTCTGGTAGTGAATACGGAAAAAAAAGACCACTAATTCAAACAACGTATTCAGGTTTTACTTGACAGACGAAAATGACCAAGCAATTAATCTTAATGGTTTGGGTATCGTTATGACTTTATTGGTTTATCGTGAAACGAATTATTTTAGTTTATTTAATTCATTTTTCAATTTGTTGAAATCCCGATGATATTTGAGAATTCCGCTTCGTGCTACGCACTCTCGCTTATTCTCAAACATTGACAACCATTAATTATTTTTTTACGATGTTTTATGATGACGAAGTCAGAATAAAATATCAATTAATTTTAGAATTTTTTTTTTTTTTTTGCTGAAAGATTTTTAAAATCTTTCTAATATATTCTGGTGAATTAGTTAATTTACACTACTTCAAAAACAAAACAAAAATGCCTGTCCAATACGGAGGAGAACTAGTCCATCAGACTAAGGAACTGCTCACAGGTAAGTATGAATTCAACAAACTTACCAGTCGTGAAGGGTCGCAATTTATCCCACTTACTACTGCTGGTGGTATGGAAAGCACCTTTGAAATTCCTACTCGCCCTTTGAACCTTGCGAGGTCTGTGTTGCGATTTACTTACACTCCGACTGGTGCGGGTGCTGGTAGGTATAATCGTATTTTTATGGATTGTCTGTCTATGATTAAAACTATTGAATTGCGAAGCCGAAGCGGGCAGTATTTGTGTAATCTTCAACACGTGGGTAATTACACAAAGGTGATATGGAAACCTGAAATTAAGTATGAAAAATTTATGGCACTTGAAAACCACGGGGCTTATGATGATGACAAGAAAACAGGTAATTCTGGTGCTATGCTCCAAAAGTGTAATGCTGGAAAAGTTGAGATAGGAACCGTAGCAGAAAGAAAACAAATTTCTGATGCAGGCAATACTGCAGGATTGGTCGCTGCAGTTCAAGGATATTACAAAGTGTCACTTGTGAATGCCCGTCGTCATAATGATACCGCTCTCGCTGATAGCACTGCTGGAACCTATAGCCTTGTTGATGTTCCTTTTGAGGAGGCTAAGTATTTTGAAGGAGGGACTGATGATGGTGCAAACCCTGCTATCAGTGTTAAGTTTCCTTTGGGTATGTTGTTTGGAACAATTTTTGAACTGGATAAGACTATTGGGTTTAATGAAATTTTGGATTTTAGAATTGTATGGGAGAGCACTGCCCGCACTTCATTTTATGGCACTGATGCGAGTTCTATTTCCACTGGTGCTGCTGCTACTACCACTGGTGCTATCGTCTCAAACCTAAATTTATTCATTGCTGTTGAGACTGACCCAAATGTCATCCTTGGTGTCCAGCAAAAGATTGCGGGTGAAGGCTTTCCTTTTAAGATTGAATACCCCATTGCTTGGAAGCAGAACCTTTCATCATCGCAACAGAACTATGTCGTAAAAATGAATCCCTCGCAGGGTGAAAGAATTCGTCGTATCTATACAGCAGCCTTTCACAACACTGAGAGTGCTAATACTTCCTTTGATAATAGCAACTTGCCTGCTGGGCATGCGGTGGGACCTCCAGTCGTAAAGGCTCAGGGGTCTAAAATTCAGACATATTACACAACTCTTGATGGAAGTCGTATTCAACAATTTGACATTAACACTTCAAATAATGAAGACTATATGCTTCTCAAGGATAAGTTGAAGGGTAGTGCTATTTTAAATTCTAATGTGTATCATTACAACTGGTTCCATGTGGATACTTGGGATAACAACCGCCCGCTGCGTGATAAGGATACCGACGGATATGAGGTAAGTGGTCTAAGCCTTGATACTGAACGACGATATGAATTCGTTTCAACTACTGCTGGTGCTAATCTTAACCATTACACTTTTGCTATTCTTCAACGAAGTGTGCTTGTGAAGGGAATTGAAATTTTGATGAGTTGATATTTTAGAATTGCGCTTCATGCTGTCGCATTCTCACTATCGATTCAGCTCGCTGAATCTATATTCTAAAACATCGTGATAAACAAAAAAGTAAAAATTAATAGATTAAATATTTTTTTCTTGTATAATAATATAGGAAAACGACGTTTGAGAATAAGCGAGAGTGCGTAGCACGAAGTGAAATTCTCAAATGTCCCACCAAAGAAATTTAATCACACAAAATCCTGACGGAGAATTTATAAATGTCAGTGTCGGATATGATGGTGATATTGAAACAAATAACTCAAAAACCGCTTTTGGCGAAGCAGTAGTAGGTCAATTAACACCAGTATTACAAGAAATCTTTCCATATACAATTAATACTAGGATATGGACAAAAACAGAAACAAAATCATCTGTGTCATTTTTGAATAATATGGCTGAATTGAAAACAACTGCTGATGCTACGGCAGATGCTAGACTGGTAAGTAAAAGGAGAATAAAATATAGAACTGGAATGGGTGTCCTAGCCCGCTTTACTGCTATATGGACAACGGATGATACAAAAGATTACTATTCATATATTGGAATAGGAAATGATCTCGTTGATGGATTTTATTTTTACAATAATCAAGCAGGAATGAATATCGCACATTATAAAGGAGGTGCTGCAGTTTATTTCGACCAAGAAGACTGGGACGACCCGTGCGATGGAACTTCGGCTATGCCAGACTTAGACTGGAGCAAAGGAAATGTATTTCAAATTCAATTTCAGTATCTTGGGTTTGGTCCTATTAAGTTTTATATTGAAAATCCCATAACAGGATTATTTCAATTAGTTCATATGATTGACTATGCGAATGCTAATACTGGGGTAAGCCTGCGAAATACAACATTACCTTTTACAGCAGTAATGAGAAATGATGCAAAGACTGGAATACAATCTCTTAAAACAGCGAGTGCCAGTTTATTCATTGAGGGAACGAATACGATAAACACAAGTATAATAAACGAAGTGGAAGGAAGTAAAACATCAAACACCACTAAAAGTCCTATTATTAGTATCAGGAATAAAGCAACATTTGATGCGGGCGGTGCTTATTTAACAAATTATTCAAATGTTTATCCAACTTTGATAAGTATTACAAATGAAGATACTAAGTCGAATGTTGTCAGAATGATATAATGGAACACTAACTGGCGCAGGTTTTGCAGATGTTGATTCTAAGTATTCAATTGTAGATACTGACACAAAGGCGAGTGCTATCGCAAACGGAACAACAATTTTTAAACTTTATGTAAATTCTCAATCAACTCAACAAATCAATATTAGAAGTTATGATATATACCTATCGCCGAGTGATGTATTGACTTTTACACAGAAGTCTGTCTCTGCTGGTGGAGGAGGAAATATCAATATTATCGCTGACTTCGTAGAAGACCAATAAAGCAAAAAAAATTTAATGGAAAGCGATGTAATATTAGAGATATTTTTTTACCGCATCTTTGTTATTAAAATAAGGTTGTTGAATTAAATATTCAAGGTATGGTTTATCAATCTTAGCAACATCTTCAATTTTCATTTTTTTATACTTTCCATATTGAAGAAAAATATCGGTTTGCTGACCGAAGGTCGCATCTTCAACTACGTTGGAGTCATTTTGCTGGTATTCTTTCTTTAATATACATCCTTCTTCTGTACATGTAGCATTCGCTATTTCTTCGCCAACATTAGCCTTGATTTCTGTAATACTAGTCTCTTTTAAATCAGTTGTCTTAAAAGGTGTGCTTGGTTCCTCCGTTATAATTTTTGCTAGTGTAGCCTCCAACGGAATAACTACTTTCACGTTGTCGTCGCGGGGTTTATATTGCTCATAGAAAGAAACAATGTCAGGCTTAGTCCATTTAATTGTCTGCTTTTTTATTTCGCCGTCAAGGTTCCATTTTTCAATTTCATTCAAGTAATCTTGTTTGGTGTTCAGGTCAGTCATCTTATATTATTATATTATTTTTTTATTAAATATATTTTTTTACTTCACTTTTAATGTCAGTAAATTTCTCAAACCACGGCTGTTTCATAACCCATTCAAGGTATGGCTTATCAATAACCGCTACATCTTGAATTTTCTTACCTTTATATTTACCAAATGGAAAAGTATCCTTTGGCTTCCCTTCTCTACTTTTTTCAATTGCCTTAATTTCTTCATCAATCATCTGTTGTACATCTCTTACTGAAAAGAATTCCTTATTCTTCTCAATTGAAAGTCGTCCAAATTTTTCAGATAGTCTGATGAGGGTGGTCATTGGTCTATATAGACTGGTAAAAAATTTTATGGAAAAAAATTAATTAATCAAACTCGCAATAGGAGAGGACTTTCATTTTTTCAAAAAAAGATAACTAAGTCTAGCACAGCGATAAAAACTAAGAGACGGGTTTTGATGTCTCTTCGTGTTGATTTGGCAAAAGATAGATGAGTTATCTTTTTTTTAGAGTTTGAGAGAAATTCAAATATGGACTATTTATTGATTAAGAATGCTTGTATTGAATTTGGATGAAATTATGTATATTTTTATTGAAATTAATACTAAGACGAATTTATATGAAAATAGCCTTATTTTATATAAAAAGATAACTGTGCTAAAGTGGTATCCTTAGTAGTTAAGATTAGTCCAGAAACTGACCCATGAAGTGTGTGGATCATTTACATTTGCTTTATATACATCATACATTGCTTCTTTTGAAACCTCTTTACCAAAATAAATTTTATTATTATTATTATTATTATTATTATTATTATTATTATTATTATTATTATTATTATTATTATTATTATTATTATTAACATACCGGTCCGTCTGGACCAGTATTTTCATTGAACATACCGGTCCGTCTGGAAGTGTTGGAACTGCCCTTGCGGGGGTGTCATTAGAGCCTATCGTCAATTCTTCGTACTCCCCTCACGGGTGAGACGATGGAGGCGCATGTGCAGAAATGTATCAGCCATTGACAGAGAAGCACTATTATTATTATTATTATTATTATTATTATTATTATTATTATTATTCCAGTGGTCAAGTTCTACCATTTGGGCCCTGTCGCCAGTTCGATTCCCGTCGGTGCCACCAGTATTTTCATTGAACATACCGATCCGTCTGGACCAGTGTTTTCATTGAACATACCGGTCCGTCTGGAAGTGTTGGAACTGTCCTTGCGGGGATGTCATTAGAGCCTATCGTCAATTCTTCGTACTCCCCTCACGGGTGAGACGATGGAGGCGCATGTGCAGAAATGCATCAGCCATTGACAGAGAAGCACTATTATTATTATTATTATTATTGTTATTATTATTATTATTATTATTATTATTATTATTATTATTATTATTGGACACCGTGATAGCCCAGTGGTCAAGTTCTACCATCTGGGCCCAGTCGCCAGTTCGATTCCCGTCGGTGCCACCAGTATTTTCATTGATCATACCGGTCTATTTCTGGACCAGTATTTTCATTGAACATACCGGCCCGTCCCGTCTGGAAGTGTTGGAACTGCCCTTGCGGGGGTGTCATTAGAGCTTATCGTCAATTCTTCGTACTCCCCTCACGGGTGAGACGATGGAGGCGCATGTGCAGAAATGCATCGGCCATTGACAGAGAAGCACTATTATTATTATTATTATTATTATTATTATTATGGACACCGTGATAGCCCAGTGGGCAAGTTCTACCATCTGGGCCCTGTCGCCAGTTCGATTCCCGTCGGTGCCACGTGTATTTTCATTGAACATACCGGTCCGTCTGGAAGTGTTGGAACTGCCCGTGCGGGGGTGTCATTAGAGCCTATCGTCAATTCTTCGTACTCCCCTCACGGGTGAGACGATGGAGGCGCATGTGCAGATTTGCATCAGCCATTGACAGAGAAGTACTA
The DNA here is from genome assembly GCA_019918135.1 of Paulinella micropora. Lineage (NCBI taxonomy): Eukaryota > Cercozoa > Imbricatea > Euglyphida > Paulinellidae > Paulinella > Paulinella micropora. The sequence goes on along the minus strand of WBZZ01003041.1, from coordinate 48,298 downwards.
TTATTATTATTATTATTATAGGCTCTATAAATCCAGTCAATGAAGATTGGATAATGCAATGTGAAAAGAAAGGAAAAGAACTGGTAATATTTGTGCGAAATGCACGTATGTTTATGTTTACTTTATGTTTCAATTCATGTATATATATTTATGTTTAATTGTGTTGTTGCTGTTGTTGCTGTACATGTTGTTGCTGTCGTCGTTTTTGCCACCAAATCCTTTACTGTTATCATGTCTGATTTATATATTTCTACACACACTCACTCACTCACTCACACACACACACACACACATATATATATATATATACAATGCATATAATAAAATTTGAACAGAGAGGGTGAAGGAGAGAGAGACAGGGAGAGAGAGAGACACACACAGAGAGACAGAGGGAGAGAGAGACACACAGAGAGAGAGAGCATGTGTGTGTGTGTGTGAGTGAGTGAGTGAGAGAGTGAGAGAAAGAGAGAGAGAGAGAGAAAGTGAGAGAAAGAGAGAGAGAGAGTGAGAGAAAGAGAGAGAGAGAGTGAGAGAAAGAGAGAGAGAGAGAGAGAGAGAGAAAGAAAGAGAAAGAGAGAGAGAGAGAGAGAGAGAGAGATAGAGAGAGAGAGAGATAGAAAGAAAGAGAGAGAGAGAGAGTATATGTATATATGTACATGTGTCACCTGCTTGCGTGGAGGTTTGTCCTTTGATCTGGAAAAATTTGGCTTAAAGGAAATTTCTCCTGTAGCTTGGCCACTTACTAGAGCACGATCCACCTCCATATATATTTCAAAATTATACATACACACACACACTTATATATATATATATATTCTCATTTATGTATTCGCGACTTGTCCAACCGCAAAGTATTAAACAAGCCTTAAAAACATAAAAAACCAACATTTGACATATAGAAAACATACATAGAAAACAAAAAAGTGTCAAATGTTTAACATAAATTTTTCTAACTGAGCACATTAACAGAGATTTTGACGAAAGGACACATAAACCATATTTTTATTTCATAAAAATATATATAAACTGCGTGTATATGGTTTATGTGTCCTTTCGTCAAAATCTCTCTTAATGTGCTCAGTTAGAAAAATTTATGTTAAACATTTGACACTTTTTTGTTTTCTATGTATGTTTTCTATATGTCAAATGTTGGTTTTTTATGTTTTTAAGGCTTGCTTAATACTTTGCGTTTGGACAAGTCGAGAATACATAAATGATCACACAACAAAATGGGGGGAAGGGGGGGCGGACACTCACGAAGTGAGTGGCGGGGGGTTGGGGGGAGATACAAAAAAAAAATATCTTTTTTTTGCTAACGTGTTCCAAACTGGAGTGCTTTTAAGTATTCAACTTTAGAATCTGTTTGTTTCTCTTTCTCTATCTGTTTGAGATATTCCCCTTTGTATTTATCCAATACTACTTTATTAATTTCTCTGTATTTCTTTTGTTGCTCTTGAATCTTGTCCTTATTATTCTTGTAATATTCCCGTCGCTGTTTATTTATCTTGTCCCTGTTTGCTTCTCTATATTTCTTTTTCCGTTCTTTAATCTTTTCCCCGTTATTTTCTCTATATTTTCTTTGATATCGTTGCTGTTTAGGATCAGAGAGGTTGAATACCGCCTTTATCTCTTCTATGATGGTGCTCATTGATATATATACACGATGTATAGTATGCTTAATATGTAATTCAATGAGCAAGCGCGAGGATGAATATAAGAGCAGGGCGAGTGATAATACCTTCTCCTGTTGCTGTCCGACCTTAGGGTTGGCCGTGTCCAAGTAGATTTTTTAAAGGTTGGACACTTTTTCCTTATTAAATTTCAATATTTATTATATAATTCTTCTTCGTATTACACATTTTTTATATTGTCCAACCTGTCCAACCTTTTATTAACTTTTTCAGAATTTTTCTTTGTCCCCCGATTTTTACAGGGACAAGGAAAAATAAGTTCCGCGGGGGTAGGACGTTGGACAGACTTGGCCACGATTAATACTAAGACGATTTTGTCTCTCTCGGTTGCTTAATACCACTCTCAGCCGTCCAAGTCGCCAAACAACGATTTACGTGTTTCTAGCGCGGGGTGGATTTTCTATTTAAAATAATTAAAATAATATAATTATATATATAAGAGACATAATGCCAAGGACACCTCAATTCACCAAGGAAGAAATCGTTCAACGGAGAAGGGAAAGGGCGAAGGCATTTTTGAAGGCTCATCCCGATAAGAATAGGGAAAATGCGAAGGCATACTATTATAAGAACCAAGAGAGAATAAAATTATTGCGGAAGGAGAAATACGAAAAACAAAAAGCCAAATTACTTGAATTAAGAGCGTTTCGTAATAGTATGTTAAACAATATATAATTTATTTTATATATAAAAATATATACACTATTATATAAACCATGGACAGCTCTCACCGCCGATCGTATTGGACATATGAAGACTTACAACTCCATTTGGATTACGTGAATGGAAGTTATTTTCTAAATCTAGTCAATGCCGTTTCATTTCTATCACCCGATGGAAAGTGGAACACGGCTGACTGGAAACTTATGGAAAGTATAGAAGAAGGAGAAGAACAATATTGTTGTTGCTCACACGAGATTACAAAGAATTACATTGTAAAAAATGTAAAAAACGGGAGCAAAATGGTGCTAGGCTCTGAATGTATCAAGCGATTTAAGAACGATAAAATGAACGAAGACCTGTCATTGCTCATCCGCACTCTTGACAATCCAAACATTAAATTTTGTTGTTATTGTGATAGCAATAGGGCAATTCCAAAAAAATTTCGTAGAAAAATATCCGAACAGAGACAAGTATTAACACAAAGCCTGCTTAATAAATAGATTGAAGCATTGCGAACTTTGCGGACAATACAAAGGATTTATTAAGTGTGGGTGCTTGAATAAGTAAGAAAAGAAACAAGTTGTTTTTTTTGTCATAACGATATATAAAAAATTATAATTACCTATTAAGGACAATGATATACATGGATATACTGATATATAGAATAATTAATTTATTTTTATAAAAATATCCGAGCGACTATATAACATGACCGCACCGACACTGACCAATGGACAATGGTATTGGAAACAAGAAGAAGCACTGAGAGATAAAACACAAGATGCGGTTCTTATCAAGTGGGGGAATAAACAATTTACCACTATGTCATCTCAAGAGGATTTCATTAAATTGATTGAAAAAACGCCCGATGACCAAAAGCAATACTATGAAGTATTAATGGAAAACAAACCCCAACGCGAAATTGCTTTTGGTCATCGGGCGTTTTTTCAATCAATTTAATGAAATCCTCTTGAGATGACATAGTGGTAAATTGTTTATTCCCCCACTTGATAAGAACCGCATCTTGTGTTTTATCTCTCAGTGCTTCTTCTTGTTTCCAATACAATTGTCCATTGGTCAGTACAATTTCATGTCAAGTATACCATTGAATAATATTTATGCGTATTTCGAAATTGAATAATACTTTACGCGAAATACGCATAAATACCATTGAAAATATTAATACATTGGACGAAATACGCGAAATTATACTCAGCAAAATACCAAATGTAGAAATTGTTGAAATAAAGCAGAGCATGTTTGTTTAAAAAACCATAGGGACACGAGTATGTATTATAAACGGAGAAGAAAATAAAAGCGACAATTGCTATGTAGTATGGAGAAGAGACGGGCTATATTTCTACTGCCACGATAGCACTTGCGAGGGTAAAGGCATGAAAATTCATGAACTATCGCCCCCATCGTCCGTAATATCAACACGATTGATGACCTGCGCCGACTCGCCAGCGAATGTAATAGTATAGAAAAATTCAAGGAGTTGCTAGATACTGCATGAATGAATCATACACTTTTGCTAACTTGGCAAAGCCGACTATAATTGAAGAATATGTTGATTCCAAAGGTAAGAAGGTATTTCGCTACAAGACAGAATCAGCAATGGAATCATTCTTCAAAAACAAAAGAGTAAAAACCAACTTATCAAAGGAGGACTGGATAGCACTAGGTAAAAACCCCGCCAAATTGAATGTCGTTGATTTGTATAAAATATGGACTACACACCCGAGAGGACGCGAAGTAAATGACGTAATCTTTGACCCCAAGGCATACTTTGATAACGACAAACAAGGATTTTATAACTTGTTTAAGGGTTTTGAAATCCCAGCGGACACATTAGGAGACGTGAAATCCTTCACGGCAGAAGAAGAAAAAATGAAGCATTCTTTCAACATATCCTAAACAGATGGTGCGGGGGAAGTCAGGACATATATAAAAAGGTGCTTGATATGTTTGCGAGCATTTACCAAAAGCCGTGGCAAAAACTACACTTATCATTAGTTTTGACAAGCACTGAACGAGCAGGTAAGGGTATTATTCTTGAAATATTCAAAGACATAATAGGTGCCGATTATTACTTCCAGCCGTCCGACGTTAGAGAAATATTAGGCAATTTCAATGCGCAACTCGCAAAAGCAATCGTAGTATTTATGGACGAAATGGTATGGGGTGGCGATAAAGAACGAGCGGGAACAATTAAGAAACTCGTATCAGAAAACACGCTCACTCTTAAACAAAAATATTTACCAAATCTAACATTAGAAAATATGTTATTTCTAGTCCTTGCTTGAAACGAAGAATGGGTAGTGCCAGCGGGAACCACAGAGCAACGATGGCTAGTCCTTGAAGTGTCTGACGAACTGGCACTCATGAAATCAGACGAAAAGAGAAAAGTGATTGCGGATATTAGATCTATTGACAGGCAACGACTGGCAAAGTTTCTTCTTGAAAGAGACCTCAGCGAGTTTAACGACCACGAAACAATCATTACAAAGGGACTACGAGAACAAAAAGTGAAATCCCTTTCAAAGTTGAGAAAGTGGTGGTTGAATTGCTTGAACTTGGGATATATTACAAACCAATTTCCAAGAATTCGTTTTGGTGAAGAAGTTTCAAAAGAAGAATTGTATGATGTGTATAAAGCAAATGCGAATGACCCGCACACTTCGCGAGTCAGTTTCTGGACTAGTCTTAGAAAACTGATGCCAAGTATGGTAGAAAAGAAGAAAACGATGGAAGCAGGCGCGCGAGTTAGATACGTAGATTTACCAACATTAGAAGAGTGTAAAAATCAATGGAAGGTTATTTATGGTGATAATGAATGGGCTTTTGACGATGACGATGACGACGATGACGAATAAACAATATAAAAAAACTGACTTTTTTTGTTGTGCTTATATATAACATGCCATCAACCAAAGGAGATTATCTAAGTCAAATAGAAAAATGGACTCATTTAAGTAGCGACATAAAACTGCCAACAAGCAAATCGCTCAAACCTGAAATTGTCGCATTTTACGAAAAATACCGACCCGAACAACCCCCGCAGAGTGATAATGTTGAAGTTGTATTGCCCTCCGTTGATACATTGAAGAAGGTTGTTTTTAATGACGAACCAGAAGAATTTACGTCTTTTAAAGAAAGTGTTTTGAAGGAAACTGGTATTACTGAAATCAAGGCCAACGTAGGAGAAGAATTGGCGAAAAAAGAATTGCCAGTTTTAGAAGCAAAAGAGGAACCTGCGCCAGTTAGGGAAAAGAAAACACCGATTAAAGCAAAGCGGAATCCGCCCGAGAGCGGATATAGTTGCTATGAAATAATAACGGCACATTTGAAAGTATCAAAAGACCCGTTTAATTTCTTGTATATGAAAGTTGAAGACCGCACCATATTACAGGAGGATATGAAGAAATGGCACGAGAGTAGATACGCACACATACCACCAGACCAACGTCCTATTCTTAAATATGGTAAGTTAGATTATAAGACGTTTTTCCGCGATGTCTTATCTCAACACGAGGGCAAACTAACAACATTAAAAGATATGTACGACAGGTTTCATGTGTAAGAGGCGGTTAGTGCTATGTCTCTCATCACATCAATATTAAAATATGATGGTTTAAAAGATACATAATCCTCAGATGCCGTTTTATAATATACTTCCAATGTTATTGGAGCATCTGTCGCATATGTCAATAAAACCTCATTAGTCGTATTTCCAGAAATTCGTATTGTTGTATTATTGGTGGTATCCGCGGGATTTGGACAAGTCATTAACCACATCATTTTCATTTGGACTCCGTATCTTTGAATTAGCCATATACAAATCAAAAGACTTATACTCAATGGCGGTTGTATAATTTAGCACTTCGCTGTAAAAGTCATCAACATTGGTTCCGTCCGTTTTATGAAACCAAAACTGAAAGGTTCCTATTCCAGACGGGGCGGGCAAATTCAAAGACCCGCGAAAAGCAACTTTAATGAAATAACCATATCCAGATTTGATATTGTTTTGCTACCATAACCGCCCGTGCAAAGAGTAGTGAATGTTGAACTTTCCATCCACGACCTAAGATCAAGGCCAACATACGCATTTTGAATGTTTCTTGTTAATGTCGGGGTAGCAGTGACGGCAATAGTTTTAGTATCGATAGACTGCTGTTCCTGTGATCGTCCGAATATATTCATTTTTTAAAGACTAAATATATATATAGCTTATATTATAAGATTGGATATTAAATAATAGAATTAAAATATGAATCATTTAGGCAATCCGTGGGCATATCACTATTACGGCTCTGTGATAATAGACGAGGATTTAGAAGTTGATGGTGTATTATATGGCAATCATATTGAAGCAAACTCAATACAAGCAAGGACTGACGACATAACAATATCCTCGCGAAATAATAACTCTTCTTTGTTGATATCTGATACTGGTTATGTGTCAATTAATGACGAATACGACTTACCAATAGCGGATGGCAAGGCTAATCAAGTATTAAAAACAGATGGGTTAGGCAATACTTCATTTGCTACATTAAATTCAAGTTATATAAGCGATTTTGAACTGGATAAATTAACGGATGTAGTCATAACCGCACCAATCGCAATGAATAGTTATCTCACATATAACTCAATAAACTGGGTAAATAAAACTTTTCCAATAAATATTGATGAATTCGGCAATATTAGTATGGGCGGTAATTTGAATATAACAGCTAAATACGAAAGATGTTGATACTTGGATATCTGAGCACGAAGACAATAATGATAAAGTGTCTGCAGATGGTTCAATTAATACACACAGCGATGTTTTAATTACAGGCACACCCGCCGATAACCAACTGCTCATTTATAGCACAGGGCAATGGAGAAACACAAACTCACCTTTTCTTAGATTGGATGGTCTCGCTATGATGTTTGGAAATTTAAATATGGGAGGATTTAACATAACAAATGTCGGTAATGTCGATGGTATTGATGTTTCTGTTCTTGATACTTCGGTGGTTAAACTAACAGGAGACCAAACCATAGCAGGAATTAAAGCATTTAGCAGTATAATAAATGCGAGTGCGGGGATTGATGCGAAAAGACAAAACATAATAAACGTAAATTTACTAAATGACAAAGGTGTTGATGAATGGATATTTGAGCATAATGATAATAATAATAAGGTGTCAGCAGCAGGAAGTATAGATAGCCACAGCGATGTGACGATAACAGGCTTTCCAGCAGATAACCAACTGATTATGTATAGCACGGGACAATGGAGAAACACCACACCACCCTTTCTTAGATTAGACGGCACTGCTAGTATGACGGGAGGACTAAATATGAATGGTTATGCTATTTCGGGGGCGTCTACGTATAATGGAATTAATCTCGCTAATCTCGCAGTTGATGGTTCGGTGGTTAAACTAACAGGAGACCAAACCATAGCAGGAATTAAAACATTTAGCAGTATAATAAATGCGAGTGCGGGGATTGATATGAAAAGCCAAAGCATAACAAATGTTAATCTGGTTGATGGTGTTGATGTTTCCGCCCTTGACACTTCGGTGGTTAAACTAACAGGAGACCAAACCATAGCAGGAAACAAAAAATTTACATCAACTTTGGAAGTAAGTGGTTCATCCAATCCTACTACTTTTGATGGTATTGGAATAGCATTTGATACAAAAATAGGAATGATTGCCGCACAAAAAACAGCAACAGTGACTTGGTATCCGATACAAATAACTGGTTCGTATGTAGAGTTATATTCAGGTAATACTTTAATTATAACCGCAACTGGCACTACACTATCTTTGAATAACAACAAAATAACAAACTTAGCCACACCATCAGCAACAACGGACGGAGCAAATAAAATATATGTTGATACAAAAGACTGACAAAATGTGAAATTAACAGGAAACCAAACAATAGCAGGAATCAAGACATTTAGCAGTGCCCTTGAAATAACATGAAATTCAACGAATGCGACAACAAAGGGAACATTCGTGGTTTTTAACTCCACAGCCAATATAGGAACTACCGGATGCCTTGATATGGGCACGGGCGTAAATTACAACTTTGAAATAAATGCGAAAAAAATAAGTTTCATTATTGATGGAGCGATAGTCGGTTGGGTAAATGCTTCGGGGCTAGATTGTAATAGTAGCAAAATAGCCAACCTTGGAACTCCGACATTAGCGACGGACGGAGCGACAAAAGGGTATGCGGACACATTGGACGGGCAAAATGTAAAACTAACAGGAGACCAAACAATAACTGGAATTAAAACATTCAACGGGACGAGCACTACGATAAAATATCTAACTTTAACGAACAATGCCGATTTTAATAATCAAACTATCACTAATGGCGGAAATATTACATATAATGGGGCGAGGATATTAAACCAAAACGGAGGAGATATATTCTTTTCACAGACATCAGGTGATTAGCAGTATTTCTTATTTACTCTAAATACTGCTACAAGTGGAACCGCGAACCAAAGAGGTTATGTATTCACGAATGTAGCATTTGATGCAAAAGGGGCGGGACTTTATATTTCAAAACTTTTGGATAATAAAAGTGCTTCGTCTGACATTGTCCGTTTTAACAATGCTGGCGGTATGAGGTTTTATGGTGCTTTGGATATGAACTCAAACAACATAACAAATGGTGGAACAATAACGGGAACCACATTAACGGCAACTGCTGGTATGACTACAACCACATTAACAGCAAGCGACAATATAGTAGTAGGTGCTGGGAAAAGTGTTTTCATAGATAGATCAGGATATACAAACATAAACAACAAATTAGTTTTGTGGGATGGCGGAACAGGCTCCACGACTGCTTTTAATGGATACAGGATATGTTTTTATTGCAGCAGGAGCGAATGTTTGGTCTTCTGGTTCAGACAGGAGATTAAAATCAGATATTAAAACACTAGACTGCGGGGATTGTTGCGATAAACTTATGAAAATAAACTGCTGTTCATATTATTTGAAATCAGACGAAAAGAAACAAAAAAAGAACCACGGATTTATTGCGGATGAAGTAAAAAAAATATTTCCAGAATTTGTATCTGAAAGTGGAATAAAAGCGGATGATGGGGATGGAAACTTTGAAGGTATATCATACACGGACTTCATACCAATATTAGTCAGTGCTTTTCAACACATGGCGGAAAAGGTAGTTAATTTAGAAAAAGAAAATAAAAATCTTATGAATATACTACAAGAAATTAGAGAAAATGTCAAATAATACGACTAGACTTCATAGACCACCACCTATTATGGATATGGATGGCGAACTAACTCCAGAATTAAAATCTCGCGTTTTGGATATTGAACTAAAGACAGAAGAGAAAAAAATTGACAATGAAATTGAGAACGAATGGAATTGCTGTATGTCAAATAAGAAAACCGACAGCAGAATGATTAAATACTTATTTCAAATGGGTATCATTATCGCCATTATAACCCTTTGTATCGTAAGGCTATCTGAAAAGAACTTGCCATGCGAGGTTGCTAACACTTATGTCGGTATTTTGACCTTACTTATAGGCATATGCCTTCCTTCGCCAAGTTCTGGAGGTGGTAAGAAATAAATCATAAATTACCACATTCATATATATGTGTCCTGTACCAAGACGAACTATCACCCGCGCACATTAAAGGCAGTGCCTCATCAAAACTACGACACATATTATTTCCGTTATTTATGAAAACACACTTAAAACCAGTATCTACCCCTTGCTTTATACAATAAGCACACGATTCATTCTTTTTTTCTGAGTATCGCGAGTAAAAGTCGCAGGCAGTCCGCGACATAGCGGAGCACGCAAATAGCAATATTAACAACATTATATATTTAGCCCGCTTTACCTTCCTCTTTAATTATATTATTATAAATCACCTCTCGTTGCTTATCTGATAGCGGTAATCTATAAAGGATATTTTCAGGTTTTCTAAAAATGTTAGGGTTTCTATTCACTAAGTTCTGAGTGATGCGGATTTGGTCAATTTCCTTCCTTAGCCTTTCCAACTCTTCAAGTTGTTCCGCCTCCATCTTCACTCTAAGTCTCATCCCAAACAACTCATCCGCATCCGCCCAAGTGTCTTTTGGGTGAAGGAGCGAAGTCGGGATATCAGGCTCACGCCCATATACTAACTGATATGGCGAGATTGAGCTCTTCGAGCCTCCTAACGCCGTAGAGGGTAGACAGTTCATTGCAAACGCAAATGATGGTGCTGCCTCGACCCATGCTCTTTGATTCTCCTTCTTCGTGCAATACATCTTTAGCGAGGCTTTGAGGGGTCTGTGTACCCGCTCGATTTTCCCATTTGCTCGCGGGTTATAGGCAGTAACATATTGCCATTTCATCCCGTAATACTTAGATAGTTTGTCGATGACCTCGTTATTAAAGTCCGAGCCTCGATCAGAACATATCTTTCTTGGTACTCCGATCTGTGAGATGATCCTATCGATCAGCGCCTCGGCCGTCGTCTTGCCGGTAATGTCTTTGACACGGATGATCCACACATAGTTGGTGGCTCTGTCAATAGCAGTGAGGAGGTATTTGTAACCATCCCTCGATTCTGGGAAAGGTCCCACATGATCAATGTGTATAAACTCAAACATCCCCGCATGAAGAGGAAATTCGCCAATCAGGCCGAAATTTGCCTTCAGTGGTGTTTTGTTTATCTTGCACGGGATGCATGCATCCACCGCCTGATCTATCTCCTCCTTCATCTTCTTCCACCAGAATCGCCTCGCTACGAACATATGAGTTCGTTGTCGACCCGGATGCGCCAAAAGTGGGCAATTGTGGGCTGCGACAAATATAAATCGTCTCAGACTCTCCGGTACCCAAAGGGTCCATTTGTCCGGCTGTGACGCATAGCGACCGTGAAGGCCCTTGTACCACAGTAGACCATCTCTCCATCCCATCTCCTTCATCTGATCTTTGATCGCTTTCGTCATCCGTAGCTCATCCGGGTTCTGATATAACTGTATCAGTTCTTTAAACTCCGGATCTTGAGCCTGTTGTTGCCTCCATGCGGTAGGCGAGGCTATATGGATAGTGCCATCTTCTAGCCGTACCCCGATTCTTTCCGGGTCATCGTCTAGGTCACTTCTCCGCTCTTGAGGAGGCTCCGCATAAACTTCCTGCGTCTCCTCTTCCTCTCTTATGTTCGCCTTCGCATTCTCATATATCTCATAGGACCACTCAGCGTCCTCCTGGGTATGTAGCTCACAACATATCCCGTGATCCGGGCCTTGTGGACTGTACCGTAGACCTGTGCGGTCATATCGGACCCCACTCGCCATCTCCATCGCCTCAATGTGGCTGACCTCATATACCTTGTCAGTGGACAAGTCTTCCATCTCCACCGTGGACACCAACGCCGATACTTCTGAGTTAAACTCTAGCCTAGAGAGGCTATCAGCGACCACATTTCGCTTTCCCGGTAGATGGACCATTGTAAAAAAGAAACAAGACAAGAACGCTCGCCACCGCGCCAGCCGTCCCGTCTGTTCATGATTCATCAACCATAACAGGTTATGATGATCAGTTCTGACAGTAAATTGAGGTCCTCCCCACAAATACTCTCTGAGCCTCTTGAGGGCCCATACTACCGCCAACGCCTCTCTTTGCCTTGTGCAATAGTTTCTCTCCGCCGCACACAACTTCCTACTAATAAACATGATTGGGCGTAATTTCTTCTCCTCATCCTCTTGTTGTAATACAGCCCCAATCGCAAACTTAGATGCGTCTGTATCGACTACGAATTGTTTCGTAAAGTCGGGCATCGTTAACACCAGTCCTCCGTCTTTCGGGTCTTTGTAAATGAGACCTTTGAGCGCATGAAACGCTTGCAAAGCCTCTTCGTCCCACTTCTCAAAGTCTCCAAAATCAATCATTCTCTCCAGCTTAGCCCGTGTTGCACCCCAATCGGGTATAAACTGGCTATAGTATTGCGCCATCGCAAGGAATGAGTGCAATTCAGTGCGGTTCTTCGGTATCGGTCGATTCATAATCTCCTCCCTCTTCTCTTTGGATATCTAGACTCGATTATGGGAGATCTCGTACCCTAAGTATGTCACACTCGTCTTGGCAAGTTGACACTTCTTTAGATTGCACTTCAGGCCAAAAGCTCCGATGCGCCTGAATATATCGGACAAATGATCGATATGCTCCTCCATTGTGTTAGAGTATACGATAATGTCATCGATATAGCAAAATGCATATTCTCCCGCCTGCTGTCCCCGCCTTCTCATAAAGCCACCGTCAGACAAATCATCGTACTGACTGCTCAACATCTTCTGCATCGCCTTCTGGAAAAGTCCTGGGGCTTGCTTGAGGCCCATCGGAAGCACTTTCCATTGATATATTTCCATACCCACCACAAACGCCGTCAGCCATCTGGACTTTTCCTCCAGTGGTATCTGCCAGAAGCCATTCTTAAGGTCAATGACCGAATAGAATTTTGCATTCCGCAGTACTCTCCTTCCTTCTTCTAATGTCGGGAGAGGATTTCTCTCTTCCTCCAGCACCTTGTTAACACGAGCATAGTTAACTGTCAGGCGCCATTCTCCTCCTGGCTTCGGCACTATTCTCGGTTGTGAGACTATTGAGGATGTTGATCTCTCAATAAAGTCCTCATTGAGCAGCTGTCTTGCTAGCTCCTCCGCTATCTTCGCCTCATGTATACTCAAATTCGCCCTTCGTGGTGCCGGTGACGGCTCCGCACCCGGTATTTTGTAAATAACCGCAGTGAAATCTTCAGGCTTGACACCACCTGCATGTGGAGGGTCAAAGATTTCCTTGTTCGCCTCTAATTTGGCTTTTAAAAGCTCCTTCTCCTTCTCCGTGCCTACTCCTTCTTCCAATATTTTCCGCGCCGCCTCTTGAAAATCTTCATCAGACATCTGCTTATGCTGCTTGAGGGTTTCTCTGTCCTCCTCCAAGCCTAAGTCCTCTTCCGAGACATCATCTAGGCCCGTCTTTTCATACGTGACCGTGTCCGGCTCATCATCTTTACCGAGCTCCACCAGCATGTCAATGAGTCTCGCGTATTGCAAAGGAGCTTTACGGGTGTAAAAACCATCAAAGCATGTGAATGCTTGCGGTATCAATTTCAACTTGTCGAGGTCTCTGAGCTTCCGCTTGTATGCACTGCTCTGCTCACGAGTTCCCATACGACAAGCCACCACTAGCTGTTGCTTGCGAGAGGGTACCGGTATAGGATGATCAATAAGCCGGTCCCTTATTCCTGCGCCCATATCGCCTTCTCATTATATGGCAGGATAATAGTATACGGCTTATTATTTTCGAATAAAGTCCGTAAGCATTTCTTCACTTCAGACAGTGAACGCGGCCACGTGGGCTCGTCACCCCAGAAATCAGTAATAAAACTTTTAATAGTTTCTGGTGGAGTATCCGGGATTTGCCCCGTTCTCCTTGGTACAAACTCCTCCCTTTTTTCTTCTCCTACTTTCGCATGGAAACAGTATCCGTTAGTAATATGGACATCTGTTCCTACTCCTTCCGCGAATCTCGCCAACGACGGGCTTCTTTGTGCGACACATATAATCTCCTCCTTTCGCTTCTCGATTAAGTCATCGATAGACTTTTTGTCCCAATTGCATGTCGGAACTGTGACAGTGCACACTTGGGATTCCCAATTGTCGGTCCAGGACAGTTCATCCGGTCTTACGACATGGGGGTGAACGTACACCTCAAGTGCCTCATGTGCGATGGCCATCTTTTTGTGATCCGTCGCTAGACTCAGCTCATAAGCCTCATAAGAGTCAGTAGCGTTGAAGGGATCAATATCGTTCTCTTCTCCTCTTTTTACTCCATATATCACTCGCCGTGCGGCGCAATCAATCACAGCCCCCATCGTAGCCAATTGGTCATACGATAGTAATATTGACCCGTGGTAACCGGGGACGACATAGAGGTCCATACGGTATACTCGTGCGGATTTCAATTTAAAGGTCAGTGTGATGATTCCCGTGATATCCGTCCGGCTGCTCACTCCTTTGAGAGTGCCCATTGACTTTTTCATATTTCCGTCCACCCAGTCCCGGTATCGACTTAAAAACTTCCTGCCGACAATATTAATATTCGCCATCGTATCATTACCAACTTTTAATATTGTCTTCAATGTTTCACAATAAAGTTCCGTATAATAATAATAGTGCTTCTCTGTCAATGGCTGATGCATTTCTGCACATGCGCCTCCATCGTCTCACCCGTGAGGGGAGTACGAAGAATTGACGATAAGCTCTAATGACACCCCCGCAAGGGCAGTTCCAACACTTCCAGACGGGCCGGTATGTTCAATGAAAATACTGGTCCAGACGGATCGGTATGTTCAATGAAAATACTGGTGGCACCGACGGGAATCGAACTGGCGACAGGGCCCAGATGGTAGAACTTGACCACTGGGCTATCACGGTGTCCATAATAATAATAATAATAATAATAATAATAATAATAATAATAATAATAATAATAATAATAATAATAATAATAATAATAATAGTGCTTCTCAGTCAATGGCAAATGCATTTCTGCACATGTGCCTCCATCGTCTCACCCGTGAGGGGAGCACGAAGAATTGACGATAGGCTCTAATGACACCCCCGCAAGGCAGCTCCAAGCCTTCCAGACAGACCAATACTTTCAAAGAAAATATCCTTTGAAAATACTGGCACCGACGGGAATCGAACTGGCGACAGGTCCCAGATGGTAGACCTTAACCACTGGGCTATTGCGGTGCCACTAATAATCATAATAATAATAATAATAATAATAATAATAATAATAATAATAATAATAATAATAATAATAATAGTGTGTTTCTCTGTCAATGGCTGATGCATTTCTGCACATGCGCCTCCATCGTCTCACCCGTGAGGGGAGTACGAAGAATTGACGATAGGCTCTAATGACACCCCCGCAAGGGCAGTTCCAACACTTTCAGACGGACCGGTATGTCCAATGAAAATACTGGAGGCACCGACTGGAATCGAACTGGCGACAGGGCCCAGATGGTAGAACTTGACCACTGGGCTATCACGGTGTCCAAAATAATAATAATAATAATAATAATAATAATAATAATAATAGTGCTTCTCTGTCAATGGCTGATGCATTTCTGCACATGCGCCTCCATCGTCTCACCCGTGAGGGGAGTACGAAGAATTGACGATAAGCTCTAATGACACCCCCGCAAGGGCAGTTCCAACACTTCCAGACGGACCGGTATGTTCAATGAAAATACTGGTCCAGAAATAGACCGGTATGTTCAATGAAAATACTGGTGGCACCGACGGGAATCGAACTGGCGACAGGGCCCAGATGGTAGAACTTGACCACTGGGCTATCACGGTGTCCAAAATAATAATGATAATAATAATAATAATAATAATAATAATAATAATAATAATAATAATAATAATAATAATAATAATAATAATAATAACAATAATAATAATAACACAGATAATTGTATGAAGAAATTAAGGCGATTGAAAAGAGAAAGGAAGAAAGCCAACCGATGTTTTGCCGTTTGGTAAATATCGAGGGAAGAAGGTTTCAGATATCGCTACCATTGACAAACCATATCTTGAATGGGTTATGAAACAGCCGTGGTTTGATAAATTTACAGACATTAAAAGTGAAGTAAAAAAATATTTGTAATGATATTTTGCTAAAAGATTTTTTAAAATCTTTGTATATATAAGATGAGCGAACTCAACACCAAACAGGACTACTTAAACGAAATTGAAAAATGGAACATTGACAGCGAAATTAAAAAACCAACAATTAAATAGACTAAACCTGACATTGTTTCATTCTATGAACAATACAAGCCGAGGGATGATAATGTGAAAGTAGTTATTCCATCCAATGTTGATTTGCAAGATAAATCAACATTTGCGACATTACAAAAAATGATGGAGGAACCAAGCACTCCATTTAAGGCGACTGATTTAAAAGAGACAGTAATTACAGAAATAAAGGCTAATATTGGCGAAGAAATAGAAGCAAAGAAAGCACCTTGTAAAGAGTGTAATAAAAAATGATTTATCTGTTTCAATTGATAACGATAAATTTTGTAATGTGTCTTGTGTGCTATCTTTTCTAGAAAAAAATGAAGAAATTAACGAGGTTAGAAAAAATATTCTTATCAAGTTTTTTAAAAAGTCTCTTGTTGTTTAATATTACTATTCTATATTATTTTTTTCTCTAAGGGTCTTCAATCCAAGTTAGAGCATATTGAATACTTATAGTTTGATTTAAAGTAGCCTGAGCAGTTATCGTCAATCTGCCTCCTGGCAACATGTCATCTAAATCATAATCATTTAGATTAACGGTTTCAGCACTACTTAAATTTACAAAGATAACCGCTATGGTATTTCCATTAGCCACAGTCGCAGAAGTATCAAATGAAAGCAGACTTGTATTAGCATTATTTCAACATAGACTGGATTTGTCAGAGTAGCATTTTTTATTATTTTAATGATTACACCAGATTTACTATCAGTATTTAAGATATTTAGTCGTCTAGGATAAACTATGCTATAATTAGTAAGAGCACCACCTCCCGTAGTCACATTATTTCTCATCGTAAAAACGTGTGCTACAGCATTCGTCGCATTGGTGGTTCTTTCATAAATAAAATGAATACCCCTTATAATTTCTGTTCCTTCAATGAAACATCCAACACTAGCAACTTTAATATTTTGGACGGCTACAACACCACCAACATTTGTTATATAAGCGGTGAAAGGTAAAGTAGTATTATTCAGTGTCGTTAAAGTTTGTATGTTAGCATATCGAATAGCATGAACCAATTGAAATTCTCGAGTATTCGGATTTTCAATATAGAAAGACACTTGTCCAAACCCTAAGTATTGAAACTCAATTTGAAATACATTACCATTGCTAAAATCAATGGCGGGTAAGTATGTTTTACCATCAGCCTTATCAACATTCCAAGTTGTTTGCGAATAAGCATTAATAGTCGCTCCTCCTCGGTTGTGATATATTTTCATTACTCCATTTTCTCTACCAAAGAAGAAACCATCTGAAAAAGCACTATCACCTAACCCCACTGCCGAAAGATATTGTGCTCCATTAGCTTCTGTTGTAACCCATAAAGCGGTAAATCTTACACACACCCCCATCCCAGCACGATATTTAATTCTTTTTTTTTTATTAAATATATACGCTAGACCCTATCACGGCCGTTGTTGATAGACTAGCCATTGAATTCTTCATTTCAATAGTAGAATTAACTACTGCACTATCCCATTTAGCAGAATTTACAGTATACATAAATTTCTCTTGAATAATTGGGGTGTATTGTGCTGTGGATATTTCACCAAATGCCGTTAAGTTGTCGTCTGTTACTTTTGTTTTTAGTTCGCCATAAGTTCCACATCTAAGATTGACGAAATTATTTCCGGTGTCTTGTGCAATTAAATTTCTCTGGTGCATATTGAGAATTTGACTTCGTGCTTCGCACTATCGCTTATTCTCAAAATGCTTATATCATTAAAATTAAAAAAATATTTTATTAAACATCGATGTTTGTAAAATGTTTTTGTTTTTGAAGTAGTCAAAAACAAAGATACACGAAAGCGAAGCGAAAGTGTGAATTTACAAATATCAACTAATTGTAATCATATTCGCCTTAACCTGAACCTCTCGCTGAGTGATTGCCACGGTGTAGTGGTTAAGAGCAGTTCCCGCATTAGTTTCCAATAAACTCCCATCGTTTCTCAGTATCAAGACTTAAACCGCTGATTTCATTCTGATCCTTGCTCCATAGCGGGCGGGTATTATCCCAAGCATCAACCCAGAACCAGTTGTTTTTTCCACATCATTATTCAACAAGGCCGAACCTTCAATCTTTGGCTTCAGGTACATATAATCTTCTTCGGTGGCGCAGTTAATGTTAAACTCTTGCTGACGTGCTCCGTCTAGAGTAGTGTATAAAGTAGCGATCTTTGTTGCTGCACGATTATCATGGTCATAGGCAGTATTCTTTTTTTCTTCATTATTGAAAACTGAGTGATAAATCTTCTTCAAACGGCGACCGTGGCCTCTGTCAAATCGCATAATGATATTTTGGGTTGTGGTTGCTCCAATTGAATTCTTATAAACATAGGGATAATCAATATTGAAGCTCATACCTTCGGGGCTAGCAATCTTCTGCTGAATTGATTGAATGACATCAGGGTTCGTTTCAACCGCAAGAAACAAGGCAAGATCGGTGACGTCGGCAGATACAGCCATAGCAGCACTACCAACATTCGTAGTGCTAATAGCAGTAGCAGCACCATTCGTCACCGTATAACCGGCTCTGTCAGTAGCACTCCACACAATTCGCATAGTCAAAATCTCTGGAAACATAATAGTCTTATCAAGTGCGAAAATAGTGTTAATAAGCATACCCAACGGAATTTTTATATTAATGGCCAAAGCGGCATTTGCTCCACCTCCCACAAGATACTTCGCCTCGTTGTAATTAACATTTACGGCAGATAATGCTCCAACTCCAGTCGTCAAAGCAGCATCATCGTGACGACGAGCAGAAATCACAGGCTCTCGCAATAGAGCCTGAGTACTGGCGGCAACATCGTTAGCAAGATCGGTGGCCGCACGAAAGGCAGTTCTAGTTCAAGAGTGCTGATATTAATCAAACCGTTAGCATTACACTTTTGAAGCATACATCCATATCCACTAGCATCACCGTGATGAGGAAGGTCTAAGAAACACTTCAAATACATCTCAGGTTTCCAAAGCATTTTAGTCACAGTTCTAAGATTGTTAAGGTCGCACAGATAAACACCGCTACGTGTTTGAAGTTGAATTTGAGAAATTTGCGAAAGGCAGTCCATAAAAATTCTAGAATAAACATTGGCACCACCCGCTCTCATGCTATAACTAAAACTCAAATAAGACCTAGCGAGGTTAAAAAGCCTAGAGATAAGGTTCTTGACCTCCAGCAGTTGTGACTTCAAATTGAGCAGAACCCTCACGTGGAGCAAGTTTATTCAAACGATAAGAAGCACTGATGTAGTCAGTTTTAGAAAAGTCCAATTCGCCTCCGTGTTGTGTGGGTATTTTTTTTGAAGTAGTGTAAATTAACTAATTCACCAGAATATATTTATAGAAAAAATAAATATAGACAAAGTCTTTCTTGACTTAGCAGATATGAGTAAGATAAAAGATAAGAAAGGAAATAAAGGATATGCTTGGATGCTTGTTTGGATAGATTGTCATTCCCGATATTTAATAATTATTCCACTAAAAAATAAAACAGCAAAAGAAATTTATTATGTTTTGAAATCAATCATGAAAGAGCAAACTAAAGAAGTTATTAAAGAGAAGAAAACTAAAGAACTACTTAACAGGGAAGAAATTCAGCCAGAGAACATAAGAACTTCAAAGCGAGAAAAGAATGCTAAGGTCATATTAGATTTATAAGCAAAAAAAAGAACACTGGCTATAGTTTTGATGTAACGAGATTTGAACCTCCGACTCAAAATTTTAGACGCCAAACCATTAATTAAAACTATACACTGCATATAATACAAATATAATTTATTCTATTTATTTAATTTTGTCTCGGACGAAAAAAAAAAAAAAAAAAAAAAAAAAAGATGCAGTGTAATAAAATCATCAACCAGAATTGAACTGGCGACCGAATTTTCCAGTGTGGGCTTACTAATCATTCTACTACACATGAATCGCCAAATAAATTGCTAAAAAGAAAATATTTGAATTATTATTTATTATGACAGATTCTAGAAAAATCTATTTCCGCTAATATGTCCAGCAACACCCAGTCAGATTGCGGACTGGCTGACTTTAGGCTAAAAACAGAAAATCAGACTTCTGTCTGGACAGGTTTTCATTGGAAGCCATGTATCTAATTTCGCGAGAAAATAAAAATAAAAATTATTGGATTGAGGATTTTGAAATACGACAAGTGGGAAAGGAGCGACTCAAAAAAGATAAAATAATATGTGAAGAAAGAATTTCAAAAGCGGATAAAGAAATCGATCGTCTCATTGAAAAGAAACAGCCAGACCTAATTAAGGTTGATGCTATCAATGAGATGTTAGAGCGAATCAGTATTGAAAATAATGAAGTAGAGGAAGATAGATTTTTTTCGTTTGAGACAAAAGAAATCGGAAAAAAATAAACAAAGAAAGGGATAATTTTTATAAGTGGAAAAAGGATAATTGTGGACAACTTTCCGCAATAGTCATGAATAGTATTCTAGCTGGAATTGAGAAAGAGCATTTGTCGTTTAATGTTTCTTTCAATAAATATTCTAGTGATGGGATTAACGAATATTCTAGTAATAAGATTAATGAATATGTGAATGAAGATATTAA